>JAVSBS010025973.1:31061-67782 GCA_033124195.1 Coracias cyanogaster
GGTTGTGGAGTCTCCTTCTCTGGAGAGATTCCAAAGGGGCCTGGACACGATCCTGGGCCCCCTGCTCTGGGTGACCTGCTGGAGCAGGGGGGTTGGACGAGATGATCTCCAGAGGTCCTTTCTAAACCCCACCATGCTGGGAGTCTGGGATCTGTCACAATCCTGGATATGGAGATAAAATAATTTTGCCATGAAAACCCAAGACAACCTGACTCATAGCAACTGCTATGGATTTACAGAAGCACTAGGATATGAATGTGGTGGTAAAATAAGAAGTTTCCTACGTCTAAGTCTTTGTGTTTAGGAGAAAGGACTATTTCAAATCAGACAAGTAACGGCACAGTCCAAAGTTGAGCCACGCACCCTTGAATCCTGAAGAGTATGTAGGTTCCTAACTTCATTTGATTTCTGATTGCCAGGGCCTGATGCAGAGACATCTTTCTTTCTGCACAAGTCAGTCTCAATAATTTGAAAGGAGACCAAATTAGTCCTTACACTTGAAAATAAGGAAATACACTTGAAATGAAGTAAAATTCCTATTAGCACTGGCGGTTTCTAATGCATTTCCATACATTTAACACTCACCATTAAACAAACTCAGCAGTTCAGCCAGAAAACTGGTGGATTCATTCTTCTTTCCAGTTACACAACCACAATTAATAAGCAATGACCACTTTTCTTCTCTGTCCTGTGACAAGTAACATGCACTCCTTAGCACCAGGGTTTAAAATGAATCAAACGAAGCATTCACCATAGGTATGAGACACAGTAGTATCTTTGTATTTTATACGGTCTATTGCAATTGCTGTCTTTCTTATTAATACATATTTGCATGATATGGGTACACGTACTCTGTAATCTACAATTCTAATATGAATAACTCATTACCTTGTAACACTTTTCGTGCTATACAAAGAAACCACACATACCATTATACAGGGAGGCCTGAAAGAACGGTGTAAGTACATTAAGGGAAAGAAAAGACTGGAATAGGAAGTGAGCACAGAAGGAAAAAAGTAGAAATAGTTTAAGAACAGAATGAAGGAGGTAAGAAGGGAATAACAAAGCAAGTGGATTACTTGGAATGCAACAGGTCAAGAAAGAAGGAATTGAGAACAGCCTGCAGCAGAGAGTTGTGCAAAATACTGAGTAGTAACATAAAACCCAGAGTAGGATGTTCAAGATCTGAAAGGTTCACATACACTTCTTCAAAAGATGCACAGCGATAATAGATGGGAAAAAGCCTCCAGAAGAAGAATTCTCCTTAGCTGAAGAATTTTTGTTTTCAGCAGTGTCAAATATAAGAGGCGCATGACAGAAAGAACCGACCAAAACTGGGTATTGTGAAAGAACAATCTGTGAAGATTAAAAGAAGAGAGCATTAACGAGGAAAACATATAGGAAGAAGTATGCATCGTTCAAGGACTTAGATGGTCCTTTCAGAGACAGATTAAGCCAAAAGAGACATTTAGACTTTTAATCTACAAACACATTCTCCTTCACCAGTAATGGGAGTGGGGACACCATGAGAACTGCTGCGATAGCTGAGTAACACTCGGTGCCACAAGGATCTATGAATGGAGAACCACAAGTGGTCACCGATACATACAGTACTTGAGATACACTTAAAAGAGTTTCCAGGCATTTTTAGAAGGTCAATTTACCTCCTCTACCATCCTATTAAAAAAAAAAAGGCTTTATTTATTCTCACTCTGTACTCAAAAGTACAAAACAGGTATGTTTTTTATAATGCTGAGCACCAATTTCATAGCCAACCTGATCAGATACCAACAATTACAAGGTAAAAAGAACTTCTTGTACTAACTACAGGCAGGCAAAGATTTGGATTGTATTCCTTCTGGATACTGATTTTTAAATTGTCAGTGAATCTGTTGAACCTCATTTCTATGTAGAAATTGTATAAAGGGAAAATGTTTGAGTTTCCAAAGAATCTGAATAAACAATTAAATATACTGGCAGACAGATTTAACACTGCCACATAAAACAGTTCTTATTATGTGTTGCCAGCTTCATGTAGGACTAATATTCCCTCCGAGTTACCTCACCACATCAGTATTTTCCCTTTGGAAAGAAATAACTACTTCTAAAATCAGTTTATTTTCTCAAGTACAAAGAAATGGATGTTTTCATTTTAGAAACATTCCCTATGCATGGGGAGAAGATCTCGAGACTGCTATCACAGAAATCCATTCTTTATATACGTTCTTGTCAAATATTAGCATAATCTGCAATTGCAACCAGGATGAGACAAATGAGAGGTGTTATTATACCAGGATGTCGAGGCACAAGCTTTCCAAATCTGCAATTCAATCATACAGGTACAGAAGATTAGAAAACTTCTGGTCCTGAGTATTTGACTGAGAAAATACGTAGCAAGGACTAGGTCATACTGCTCGTGCCTCCAACTGGTACGTTCACTAACGTGTACATTGCACCACTGTCACTCCTGTCAATTCTCTTCCATTTCCAGTTGAAAGGCAACTCGCGTGATTTTCTGAAGCGGCACAGGAACCTACTTCAAATTATGCTGTTCCACATCTCATCTTCTGCTTATACAAGCAACGTATCATAAATATACAAAAGACAACATTTTTCTGATGAGCAACCAAGACATAATAATTTACAAGAAGAAATTAAAATTACTGCTGTCAGAATTTTTATGAGACTATTCCTATGAAACAGCTGCTGCTATATGACTATGAACTAGGCTATTTGCCTAGAAAAATAGCGAGTAAACTATTACTTTAAGGTGCTTTGACTGTTAGCTAAGTTTGCAGAATATTTTGTTTGTAGCGTATTTTAATGCTGGATTAACTAGAGACAACTCCTGTTTCTTGTATCCTGCTTCTCTTTAACTATAAATGTCTTGTATTTAATTACAGAAAGAGTGCTAACGACATCATCTTGCATTAGATGAAATCTGCCTTGTGTACTAGAGAGCTGGTGAGATGTTCCACCTCAAGCAACCTAGATTCAACAACTCCTTTCTCTTTACTCTTTGGATAAACCGCAGAGTTACTTTTCCTGTCAAAGTGTTTAGTTAATAATTATGATTACTTCATTCATATCACCAAAAAACTACAGGAATACATAGGGAAAAAAAAAGTATAAGGTCTTTATTTCAACAAATCTATTGATCCCCCTCCACAACATTCACGTGACATCCACCTCCACCACAAAATAAACCAAACCCTCCTCCCAAACCCAGAAAGCTTTGCTCAGAATGTAAATGTCAAAATCGTTGAAATAAACGAGAGAGAACTTTCTGGGGAACTACAGACCAGGACAGTAATGGCTGCATGGTTGGTTGATCAGTTAACAGTAGCTCAGGCCCACTCAAATAGACATACACCTGAGTCTGCATTCCCAATAAATTCTACTTTCCTCCTACACAGGCAATGCTTTTTATGTTTCAGATGAAGAACCCTCTTACTTCACCCCACTGCCCGCAGTTAATGCAGCCCGTGGGCTCACTGACCTAAGAAGCCTGGATCTGGCATGAACTTCCCCGTGTTAACTCCAATATGGAAGATCTCATCAACATTAATTGCTTCTATTCAACAACCCGGCAATAACTTGTAAATTTGCTTGATACTTCCAATTAAAAATGGGTTTATTTCCATTAAGCTTAATGAGTTGGTGTTAACTGTTAGAAGTGTTACTGTAATGCCCCCAGAATTACTGTCATTCAGACAGCTGGACAAATACCCTTCGGATAATGAGTATTTTTTTATGATACAGTATTTCTAGATGGCTTATTATATTTCTTCTATGAAACGGTGTGTGAATATTAGGTTACTACTAAAATGTAGCTTTTAGGAAAAATGTAACTCTCAAATTTAAGTCATATAAACTCAAGAAAAAGTTTACTTTTATGGCCTTTTAGCTTGATAGTTCCTTGTGACAGTGAGATCTCCATGGCAGCACCTGCATTCAAATACAAAGCTTTCCACTAGCGCAAACTGAGTAAGAATGAGAACATAGTCTAGGTTTGTAATGAAGCAACAACATGAAAATACTAGTCTAAAAACAGAAGGAACAGGAACATTTTCCAACTCTTCAGCCTACAGATACAAGCTTTGTAAGGCTAAAAAGAATATTCTCCTAAAATGGATTATCTTCTTTAAAATAGCTTAATTTAATTATTCTTAGAGTGTTTAAGAACCTTTTCTGGAGTAAGCAGTAGCCACATGAATTCTAAAGGAAAATTTACATCAATTGTTGGGCAAAGTGTCTGAAAACAGAGTGAAGGAGGACCCACCAAACCACTGCAAATGTATACCTCCAGTAAAGAAATCGAGATACTCATCCCCGCACAAAATGAGTAAAAATATAAAACTCACTGTGGTTAAAGAAATCAGAAAGGAACAACAAAACAACTGGGGTATACTTCAAAAAGCTGAAGATATCTCTAAGTGAAGAAAACAGGAAAACTCTGGCATGTTAAATGGAAGCAGGGAACACAATGAAGATCTATCCTAAATTAAAGACCTGGTAGAAGATGCTACAGACAGCGCAAATTCAGCAGAATTTTTAAGAGTAATCTCCAACTCTGGGTAATATTTTATCCAGGAGTTCTAAAAGAATTCAAGCATGAAACAGTTGAATTATTCACTGCAATTTAGCTCCCAACTGTCTCAATAACAAGACAAAGACACTTCAGTGCCAGGGGCAAATACGACACCAATTTTCCACAAAGGCAACTGTGGCAGAGATATGGAAAATTACAGCAAATAAGCCTGGCACCCTTATCACGCAAACTAGCAGAATTTGAAATAAAACCCCCATGTATTAAAAGACACCTGAATAAATAAGGTATCTTTAACGAGTCAACACAGCTTTTGTTAAGAAAAGTCATGCTTTCTTTGGAGAAGTCAGCATGTATGCAGATAAAGTTTGACTGATACCCCGTGCTCCAAAAGACCTTGTCCAGAAATGTCTCTAATACTTGGAAATATTAATAGCTGTCAGCGGTTATTGAAAAGTATGGCTTTGGGGAAAGTAGGGCTTTTGAGTAGAGAAAAAATAATAAAAAAAAAAAATCAATGTTTTATGAAAAATACTATTTTAAATTAAAAGACAACATGTCAATACACAATACACAGAGGTAGTTGCATTTTTAGCACAATATTGCCTTCATGCACTCATCAGCAAAAATAACACGAGCGTAGTGTCCCAAAATATTAACAAATTGCAATACATTTTAAAAAGAGCAAGAGTAAGTGGCCAACCATTTTCTTGAACGACTTGGAAGCAATAGTTTAGTGTTGGTTCACACAAGCTCTTCAGAAAAAACAGGAGAGATATCATACATACATGGGCATATATAAATATATGAATGTATAAATATAATATATATGCACGGCATTATTTTTGCATATAACCACAAGAAAAAGATGTAAAAAAAAAAAAGGAATCGACGGCAACCCAGCATTTCTTTATATATGTATATGAGAACACGTATGTATTTCTGTATATTGTTTTAAATACAATTTGACAAATTCTACATAAACTACAACCTCACACTGATTTCTTCATAAATCATAACTTCAGCTTCTGTCAGCTACAGAGCGCTTCTAAACAAGAACAAGCTGCTCTTATTCAAAAAACAGTACTTAAAGGAAACTGAAAATATCTTGTGATCACTTAAAAACAAAAAGGAAAATGGAAAACTAGCTTATGGTCAAGTCCTAGAACTTAGGCATAGACTTCTTGAACAGTGATTATTTGTATGGAAGTAGCTCCTGCACCAGTTAGGTTCAGATCTTCCTTTCTTTGCTTACCATGTGCCTAGAGCCAGGTTTAGCTCCTTTCCTTGGTCCTGTGGGCTTTGGGCAGCTTCATTTTCCAGACAATCCAGCTCAGCAACAGCCCTGAGTGTCCTCACCTCTGGATCCCGCTCTCCAGATGGCAGGCTGCCGCCTTCAACTGCATTTAAACAAACACAAGCCCCCATTGAGGTGCCCTGGATTCACGCTAAATGTGGCCAACACTTCTCCCCACTGCTATCGGTTGCTTTGCTGGCGAGTTTACTGCCGTTGTATTTAAACTCTTCTTACTCTTCAGTAATTGCTATTACTGACAAACAGAGGGCTTAGTTTTATTTGCCAAGGCCTTGATAATTTTTTGCTAAAGTCTGAGCAAAACTATAAAAAAACGGCACACAACCAACAGGAGACATTTCTGCTGGTCCGAAAGCCCACAAGACAACTTCCAGCAGAGCTGCCTCTCAGGTTCACCACACTTCTGTGCAAACTCAACACACATCCTTCATCTCTGAAAACGAAACGTTAGCCTGCGCAGGGCGATGGGAGGCCCGAGGGGGCTTCCCGGCAGCTGCTCACTGACCTGTTGGTTGGGACCAACTTGGAAAGAAAATCACCGGATATTTTCTAAAACTAAATCACAACAAAACCAAACAAACCTTCAAAATACAGAGGACAGTATTCACGCTCCTCTGGAGATTCCATTTGTTCAGTCGTAGTGCTGGCTTGGAAATACATTTGTTTTTTGCTCAAATGAGAACAACTATGTCCCAAGACATGACATGCGCACCTCCTCATCCCCATGTCAGGAATGCCTTTTTGCTTTTCCTCCAGAGCCTCACCGTCTGACAGAAAGGCATTCAGCTTACAGAGGGCTCAACTAGGCTGGAGGCAACAGAAATTGCAGCGTGGAAATGATAGAGCGTTTTCAGAATTTCCTAACAACAAAAACAACCAAATATTTCATTATTTTCTTTCTGAGGATAAAGCTTTGGAAACTGTTACAACACGCTTATGTTTGTATTTAAATCTATTTCTATAAATATATAGTTGTATATAAAAGGCAATTTCAATACATACAATGATGAAATTAAGTTCCATTAATGTACTATTCCTTATCTTCTACACTAACAATTCACCCAGACTGTTATCCCTTCATCTCAGTTGGGTAATGTAGTCTCAATACAACTGTTTGATAACATAATACCGGGTTTCTTTTACGCAATTTGCAGACATTGTTAATCTATGTAGCAGTTACGATGCGTAGTTTCCTCCATCACTTCATGTACCATTTTATTATTGTGCCACACAATCCTCATTTTACATGGGACATATACCACCGCACTTTCATTTGCCTCTGCGATATCTGCTCTTTATTCCCAATAACCAGGAAACAAACGGACAGCCAGAAAACAAAAGGAAGACTGAAGTGTGCCACTTCTTGAGAACTTCTCTGACCTACCCCTTCCTCACAGCTGATGTGTGCTGAAGTCTGAGGAACTGCAGCACTATCACAAGGAGGATTAAATATTTATGGTATCAGAAAAAGCAAAAAGACTCTAAAAATGCAGAAGTTATTTGTACGTGATCTGTTTCAGGCAAGCACACAAGCAGGGTTCAGAAGGGCAGCTTACAAAACCAAGTTAGAAAATAAGTGATGCAAAAGCACCTTGGAAGGGCTGAGGCCTCTTGTTTCTTCTGAGACCGCTCTTCCAACAGGTTTTCTCCAACTTTCATTTAGTGTTGTGTTTAGTACTTACTCTTTCGCCCCAGGGTGGCAGTACTTGCATACCAGTGAAGCTTTAGCAGAGTGGAGGCAAAGTACAAGTGAGGATGAGGATGGCTGCACCACTGTCACTCCTGGCACTGCCGGACCGTTCAGTGCCTTCTGGCCCCCTCCCCACCTCACCTGATCTCAATTCACTTTCAGAGATTGTGGTTTCCCAGCGATGAGCTGAGAGGAACCAACAATTCCAATGCCAAGACAGCTCAGGCTTTACACACACATCCCTGGAGCTAGTATAAAAAGTTAAAAGACCAGTACATTCCAGTTGCTATTCGAGACCTTTGCTAAACTGCTTTCTGAAATTTTTTTGGCCTTTTCGTAAAGAAAGGTCTTGGCAACAGCATTCTGGAGTTGGAAGGTCTTTACTAAACAGCAGATGGGCTGTAATTTAGTTCCTTTATTTTCCAAATAGTGATAGGGTGTCACCTATAAAACCTTTTAAAATTCCTGTTCAGCTGCATAAATAATGCATTATTCTTCAGCAGGATTTTGTGTTATGAAAATTAAGACTTGGATTTAATGAAAGCTAATTTAAACAATCTAAACAGAAGCAGAGTTAAGAGTCAACCAGATGGGGTATGCAGAAGAGTCTTATGCCTTCGAAACACCACAGATGCACCTAAGTTTCCTTACTGTACCTTCAGAGAGCACTCAGGATCTCTGACATTACAGTGGCAAAGCCAAATTTCATTTACCTATTTGAAAGCAGTATTTTGATTTTAAAAAACATGCCACCTAGGATAATTAGGATTAAGATCAAGTTTAAATCAAAATAATATGAAATGCTTTTCATAAATGACTTACGACTGGAGTAAAAGGTAGGCAGGAATACAAGATTTATAACCAGGTTTTTCAGTCTGAATAATATAAATGTTACGTGAAGAGATTTACATGCTGAATGCTATCTAAGCAATTAATCCACGGGGAATTATTTATAATTGCTAAGTAGTTAGACAACTACAAATGATATAGAATGGAATTATGTATTGGTTCTCTTCTAAAATCTTGTGGGCTAATGTAATTGTGTTCCATTAGTATAAATCCCCTTACAATGAAGATTAAAATAAATGGGTCTAAAACTTCCTTGCCTTTTGTTTCCAGTGCTGCTATAATTTATGCTTTAAACCCAAACCCACTAAGAGGATGATGCTATCCAGTTGAGGGACTGACAGCACTCACAGACTGTTATCAAAGTTCATGCTCTTTTCAGCATCGGTTATTTACCTCTATTTCTTCTAACATTTACTTCTATTATTTATTTTTTGCTTACAAAACATGGAATCAAACTTTACGGTGTTTGGTCTCTCCCACCCCATTATATACAGCTCTAAATACAATAAATAACTTCTTCTCATCCATAGATACCAGTTTCATCTGTATTTTTGCATTTCCTGAAGATAGAACATGTTACCAATAACAAAATTTATTCATGTTTACCTGGTGTTATTTTGCTTTTTTCTTCACTGGGAGATCAAAGAATTTTCAGTGAAGAATACAGGCAGAAAGATGTATATGTTTAATTTTAAGATTCACGGACTAATAAATGCTTCTATATATTCTTTGTGAGAAACATCATGTACACCTGGAAAATTGACACATTTTAGCATGTTTAAAACCTGCAGGACAACGTAAGATCATCTTTAGCCCTAGTACCTTGGTGCAGAGTTTGGTCTATGGGTAATTTACACCACAAGCAATACGACGATTACACTGAAACTAGATCCAAGCAAACTTTCATTACCTATAGAAGC
This sequence comes from Coracias cyanogaster, assembly GCA_033124195.1. Classification (NCBI taxonomy): domain Eukaryota; kingdom Metazoa; phylum Chordata; class Aves; order Coraciiformes; family Coraciidae; genus Coracias; species Coracias cyanogaster. Next base: position 40,385 of record JAVSBS010025973.1, read on the forward strand.
ACTACAGTGATATCTGTCAGTTCTCCTGTTGTCTTCCACACACTTGGCCATCCTGGCCTCCATCTGTAGAAAATTATCGTCCGACTTTCTTTATTCCCTTCACCTCTTTGATCTCCTTCCTGTTATTACAGGCAAAAAAAGGACAACTTGTGAAAGAAGTGGTTTACTTTGCTTTCAGAGCATTATCTTACAACACTTGTCTAATCTGCGGTATCTCGCATTTCACAGCTTATTTTACATCTGTAATGTCTACTGAGAATAGAGAGCTGCGACGCCGCAACAGACATCTTCCCCCATGAACACAATCCTAATCATAAGAAAGCTGCAGCACATAGTCCCAGCTCTGAGACAAGTGTTTCGCCTACATTATGTCAAGATAAGAATTCCTCCGTGACCCGCACAAGATGACAAATAGAGTATCCAACAGATTTAAACAAGAAGTCTAGGGCAGGACAGGGAAAGCTCCACATAAAATTCACCAAAAGGCTTCACACATAAAAAGCTTTTATAGTTTTTTCATAGAAAAACAAAAGCCCAAAGCAAACCTAGGACCTGGTTTATGCTTACACCTCATGCCGACCTTCTCCTTTCCAGCTGAACAGGAGAACTGGGATCTTTCAGAGAACGCCGCTCTTTCTCCCCAAGCCCACACAAAACTTCGTACTTCCGCAGTTCCTAAAAGGACACAGGGGTAGATACCAGCAACTATTATTATAGTACTGACCACGATATAACGTGTAACTTAACTATCTGAATCAGTAATAGTCTTTACTGAAAAACAAAAATTAAAAAAAAATCCATACAAATTATTACCAGAGAAAATGTGTAGGGTGGACTATTTTCACACAATTAACAGCAACAAAAATTAATACATTACTTCTGCAGCTCTTGGAAAGTTTGTTGAACTAGAAGTGATTTATCCTGGTAGGTTGAAGTCTCCTTCCGAGACAAGGCTTTTGAATTCTCCACAGTTCAAAGGATTTGTGTTCTGTAAAATGAAATGACCCTATTAATCTATGTAATGTTGAAAGAATTTACTATAGGTTTATGCAGAATAACTCTTCCGTATCGAGGGCGGTAAGGAACTTGATTTACATGCTGCTACCCATAAAGAAACAGCTTATTAATATTTTCTCTTCCAAAATGTGTAGAATTTCCTTAGGGTGATGGAACATTCAGCAGTGATGCAGTCAAGCAGGTTTTTGAGCCAGAAAAGGTTGAAAGTATAAACTGGTCCTCTGCACAGAATCTGTCTGGTTACAGATGCTCCTAAGAAGTTCAGGAAAATGGCAATGAAAGGGAGCTCAGCTGTAACTCTGCCATCTCAAGAGCCAGGTGTAGCTCAGAGCTGATGGTTACGTTCACTGGGACGAGAGCACAGCCAACTCGGCAGAGTCTGTACATGTGACAGATTACTAAGAGACAAATTAAAATCTGAACAGATTAACGATCTTGAACGGAGATCCATGCCCTCAGTGACTTTCTGATACAGTGAGGAAAGGCTATGGAAACCTCAGATGCCAGTATTTTTATCTATTTAATGAGAAAATGCCACCTGCATACAGAAATTGCATGTAAGTGTAGGATTATACCGCCTACTGTCCCCCAAAAAGTAGGCAGATGCCATGACGATGCTCTCATACAAAGCATAATGTTACAGAAGTAAAAAATTCCTTTTGGAATACTGGTCGAGAAGTTCATGAGAACGTCAGAGGCAACAACTGTACAAACTAAGTTAAAGTACTGCTCTATTAATTAGCAGTTTAGTAAACGGTGTAATTCTGAGGGACAGCCAACTAAGGAGGTCAAATAAAAAAACCCAAAACCACTATTAGTGTATCATTGATTTATCCAATTAATTTTAAACCTGACAAATTACTGTTGGCCATGTGACTGATCTCTGACAAATTAACAATGCAGACTGAACATAACTATCTACCCAGACTGGATACCAATAAAGTAGGCTGGCAAAGTCTGTGGTCTTAGATTTGCTTAACTGCAATTTCAACACAATTAAATTCAAAAATAAGATCAAAGTAAACCAGTTCTATTGATATAGATTTCTTGTTGGTTCAGGAAGATATTGAAGCTATTTATTTCAATCTGAAGTTGTGACTCATTAGATATTTAATTAAGTTTATTTACCAGAAGCTTTACAAATACTCAAATCCTCATGTGAACAATATTGACACCACCAAGATTCTTTTGTGTATATGAAGCAGGAAACATGGTCCACAAATTCCTCCCAGTTACATGCACTCAGTTCCAAAATAACTCCTACCATCTCTTCCAGATATATTAAAATGTAAATGGGATCAAAATCTGGCCTTCAATTGTAATTACTCAAATAAAATTACATCTAAGACATTTAATGCAGATATTCTCCATTATCATGTAAACTAAGTCATAATTATGCATCTAGTGCTGTATGTAACTACAAAGCTAACAGCAGGCAATAAATCTGTCCAAAAATCTTACGTGACAGAACAGATACTGCAACAGACAGAAGGCAATAGACGGTTCAGCACGACATACTTCGGAAAGTAGTGATTGCACAGTGAAATTTGTGGACTTCGTGCAGGTATGACATATTTTAAACATCAGTGTTACACAAAGGAGAGAAAGAACTTTTTGGTTTTGTCCAATGCATGGGACAGACTATGCCTTCACCGATGACTCTTAGAAAGCTTCCAGTTGCTTTAGATCGTTAATGAATTTTCCAGCTATCAGAGCTACCTGCAGAAGTGCACCAAGGTGTGCATAAAAAGAGAGCAGAGACCAGGAATAAGATGATGCCTGGGTGTTGTGAGGAAGCCAAAAGGCAATACCACCAAATGCACAGCTGATAAGATCAAGCCAAATCATTTCCAACATTGTATCGTATTTATATACGTAAAACAACATATAAAGGAAAATAAATTGTTGTCATCAGAATAGTAATAGCCACAAAGTCAAGGTGCACAAGACACAAACAGATCAAATACCAAATAGACAGCGAGACACAAATGAATGTTAAACTCTAAAAATTTCTCCGTGACTGCAGAAGAGAACCAAGCAAAGGCAAGACCTAGAGGAGCCGCATTCCTTTCTGTATTCCAGTTTGGAATGGCACAGCTAACATGGGAGTGAACGCTCTGGGTTCAAACATATGGAAACATTAAGTCTCATAACAACCTCAGACAATCAACTGATCCTATAGAGGAAAAAAAGAAAGCTCTGCAGAATATCACACAGCAGATAACGCACCGTTCTAGCTGTGCGTAGAAGAGATTAGCGTGATACTTCTCAGGGACTGAGACATATGGCACGTCCTGTTTAAAGACAGCTTGTGCAATTCTGCTAGCTCAGCACCTCTGTAATGCCTGGAAAAGATCAAAACACATCAGCAAGTGCTTTCAGGAAACACTTTGCAATAGGTGACGGCACACGGCCAACTGAACAACAGTGCAGCCTATTCCTTGCTCAAGAACTGAACACCTACAGTGGTGAAATATTACCTCAGTAACAGAAGACCTTAAACAAAATAAAGTCCTATTGTTTAAATCCTTTAGGATTTACCTTTCTCCCTTGAGGAATTTTATTCTACTATTTCTATAATACTATTCCACTGTTGCTACACATCGAAGATATTTCCAAACTCTAGAAAAATAGAACTTAGTTTCCATCCTTAGTTAGGTGGGGATTAAGTAAATCTAAAAGGCTAAAACCTCCATTCCTCATTAGGCTCAGACTTAGGACCAGCACTGAGACCAGCAAGGCTGCTGTGACCCTGTGCTGTGAGGGATCCATCTCTCCAAACGGTGAACTGAAAGCAAAAGCGACCTACATCTGTAGGCTACTGTCTTTAGATGTTTACACAAAGGATATTTAGTTATACGCAGATCTACTATTGACATAGTAAAAGAGATTACTCACAGAACCAAGCCTGTTGCAGCCAACATATTGAGGTAAGTCACCAAAAGAAAGTCAACGACTTTTATTCCCGTTGAGGCAAATTAAACTGAGGTTGAGATTAATTAAGCAGGAAAGTACAGCACATGACACCTAGTCTAATAAAGACATTTGCATACTTAAAGAAAGTGAAACAATATCTGTTTTAATTAAGCAGGCTGCTCCTTCAGGTTAATGCATTCAGGGGAAAAATTAAATCTGTCTAGAATCCCTGGAAGAAATGGAGATCGGCTGTAGGAAATTGGCCTCCTGAAATGTGATTAATGGACTTGGATGATGAGGACTGACTCCTGCTAAACCACCCGGACTCGCTCTGAGACAGGTGCTGACATTTGCAGCGGGGCTTTTGCGCTCTCCAGGCAAAAAGCAATGCGTTCTCCGAGAGGGCCCCCTGCAACTGCAAATCAGTTCTCAAGTGTCACCTGTATACAGAGGCCATTCTCTAGCTGTCTACCTATGTTTATGTCAAAATATTTGACATCTAATTTGCTCCAACAGCTCAAGCATCACATTTCCTTGGCTTTCTTGTATACACCAGAACAAAATGCTTATGCAGCATTTCACAAGACATCTTACCCGAAGGATGAGTATTTACTGCTGCTGTGCAGGTCAGGAATGCCCACTATCTGCCCACTATTTTTTTCTCTCATTCCGTGCCAGTGATTAGCAGAAACAATTAAAATTACATTCTACATTTCCATAACTGATGATCCAGGGTGTCAGTTTATAATGTGTTTTCTCTTTGTAAATCCTTTATATCCTTTGATTTACTCATGTGAGTCCGAGAGTATTGAGAAGAAACCTGCTGCAGTGGTCAGGAACTCCACTCTCAGGAGTGTCTCAAGGCAAGGAGACCATGTTTGGTTTTGCCCTAGTAGAAAACAATATGAGAGAAGAACAGAGCAAGCTGCAGTTCTACACTGAGCTGTCCTCACGTGGAGCATCACAACACCCTTCAGAAAAAGCGCCAGCCAGAAAGAAGAGGGAAAAGGAAGTTTTAAGCTATTTCCAGAGAAAAAAAGGTGATGGTAAAGCCTTTGGTGATGCTTTTCTGTTGCTGAAGGGTTTTACAGCTGCCCATTATGCACTGTTTTTAGGCTTACTTTCAGAGCAAACCTCTGCCTAACAAAGTCTCTCAGCAGCTGAGATTTGCACCAGTCTGTAACATTACTGGTGATTTTCTCAGCCTCTTAATTGCTTAAATACATGACTAATATCTCCAGTAGCTATAACAGCTAAGCAGATCTTAAAAGAAGTTTGACAAGAAAACTCTGATACTCACTCTCCCTCAAATCGCCGCTGGAAGACCAAGAAATGCACAAGCTATCTGAAAAGTAACAACGGCTCTAAGAGGTTCCAAAGGTAAAAATGTACTAAAACTGCCACATACACTGTTAGTAAGCAACATGTACTTTTAAATCCCTGTTGGATCACTTGCACCTATTTTGGGAAAACAAAATAATCAAATTGAAAATCACAAAAACAGTAAATGTTCTCAACATCTTAGGTAGCCTTTAGTTGCCTTCAGAGTACCTCAGCTACCTGAAAGTTTCAAAAATGGAATTATATTTATAGTTTGGTTTTCAAGCTCAATTTTATAATTAAGTACTATTCTGTGATTTAGACCAAAAAGAACTATCAGCTGACTTACTGGAAGATATCCTGATGTCTAAAAAAATGTTAGGGAGGGGATGTGCAAAGATGCGCATCAGGGTGATAAACTGCATTTTAAGCTGTGGAATAAATATGGCCCCAGTAAGAGTTGTCCCTTTTTATTAGCAGGACAAGGTTAAAATTTAATTTCTTTTGATAGTTAGATGTTAAAAGCTATATCCTGCAGTATTATAGACAAATGATTTATGTTACTACTGGCTTTCACTGGGAGAGGTTTAGGTCATCAGGCTCAGCTCCAGGGATGTACTTCACCATATGTTTAAGTGCCTGGTAATTAAAAGTACACTGAAAATTGGATATATGTTAAAAATTCCATTATAGAATTAAAAAGCTGTTGCAAACAACATCACTCTGTAACATTGTGCTAAAACACCTCCTCCCCACCTCCCGAAATAATATAAAATTAGAGGGCAAGCAGTAGCGTGCAACACGTCCTGCTTCATTTTCTCAAGCTCATACAGCTACGACGAGTGGGAAACACCAGAGATGTTAACTTGGTTCTCTTTGTGGAAACTGGTCACAGAACCAGCTTGGTCAAATCATACAAAAGATTTTTGGAATTTACAGAAACTGCCAGTTAGAGAACATGAGGAGAGTTGCCATTTAATTGTAATCTGCACATGGCCTACTGTCGAATCTAGTAAGACACGCATATTTTTTAAATGGATGAGAAACAAAATATTATTATATACACTCACTGTGGATGTAATATTTATTCTGCTTCTGTCCATCAGGCTCATTTGTATCTACTGCTAAAAAAAGCCACAGGTACCTTCCAACCTGCAATATCAACCTTTACTCGACGTGTTCTTTTATGTCTACTCTTTTAGCCTGTATGACCTTTCCTAGTAATGTATTAAAATAAAGTCTTTATACAATAATGTTGTCAAAAATGCCTGATTTACTTTAAAATTATCGTAATTTGGTTATTCAGAAGCAGCACATTTTTATCTTCATGTTTACCTGACACATATTCTGACACAGTAGTTTAAAAGACAAATGTAATTTTATAAACCACCGTTAAATCGCATGTTTATTTTAAAATTGGTGACAGATCAATGTCTTCTAATTTGTTCCTTCAGTCTAATTACACACATTTTAAACCACATTTATTTCACCTTCTATGTGCATAAATTGAATGAAACATTAATTTTTGTATTAAAACCCCCCCCGCCCCGTGTTATTGGAAAACAGGAACTATCATCCGTGCTCATGAAATTAAGATTGGATAGTTCTGGATTTGATAACTTATATTAGAACAATAAGGTCTTAATTTTGTTATCAAGATCTAAAATGAGGATATACCTCAAAGCTGATAAAAAGCTATTCTATTTCAGGGGAGATGACATATGAAGATTACTTTTAAGGTAATTTGTTTCCTAAAGCATTATTCCTAAAATAAGCTATAAAGCAAATTATGCCCATACTGAATAAAATGTATTCGAGTTAATGATTTGTACACTTTATGAACATACAGTGAGAACAGAAGAAATGTAAAAACATTATAGATTCGTAAGTATTTTATTAGAAAAAAAAAATGAGCAGCTTACTCTCCAGTCTGACTGGCCAATTACAGTGATTTGTTTCTAATAGGAGGATCATTTTCTTTTGGTAAAAAAGAAACCATTAAGTTTAGTGTTGCCATTTATTCACAGTCAGATTTTGTGAAGTGTTTGAACCCAACAGTTAATTTGTTATTTTCCTCTGTATTTGGTTTTGCTCCAGCATACAGTTTATGTGTGATGAATATAAATACAGCCTGATGAAATGCTCCTTAGAGCAGTTAAACTGTTTAGAAGACAGATAAAAGGGGAAACAAATTTTTAAAAGACAAAATTTAAGGTCTAAATATAGACCCGCTTGCTTGAGTTCAGCTTCTGGAACAGACACAGAATCCATCTGTATGACATGTAGATGATACCAGTAAAACAAATAAGAGTCAACATGTTTTTTCCAGAATGAATCATTTCAAATCCATCAAACTTTTTTTTTCTTACAGTGCAGTGACAGGTCTTGGGGATAAGAGAAAAACGGAGTATATAATTCATCATGACCTTAGTGTTTTGCAGTCTCACATGGTATTCTCATGAGCGAGCACGAAGAAGATTGTCTAGATGAAGCTTACCCTATGTGGGATGATTATTAATCACTGTCAGTCTAAAAGGACAAAGAAAATGCAGTTCAGATATTTCTTTCCTGGGAATGACAATTCACTATTTTGCAGTATTGTCATGGGTGAGAAATGAAAAGCATCCTTATGAAATCAGCAGATAATGCCGCTATGGGAGGTAGTGCAACTACATAGTAAGAAAAAATAGAATTTAATGTGATCTTGACGAACAATAATAGAAGAATACAGAAGCACTGTATATGAACTTCAGTGATACAGACTGCAGGAAGCTTTGCTAATTTTAAACTCAGTAACCTGCCTTTTTTTTTTCTCTTCCTGCAGAAACCATCCATAGATAAGAGGAAGCTACGACTTTTCCTTTGTCCTTGGCAAGTACTCTGTAATCTTTGTTTTATTCAGACAGAAGACAAGGGTCATCGCATCTAGTAATGACCCTTCCACTCTGATCAGAAAAGAAAGAAAAAGAGAAATACTATGTTAACCTGCACGTGGCATAAACTGACAATACTGTAACACCGCGTCCAAATTCTTTATCCCCGTTTTTAATAGGAAATCTAATACTTCGCCAGACAAAGGAAGAGACCTAAAGATATTCAAGGGTGGCTGGATGAGTCAGTCTTAAATATTAAAAAAAAAAAAAAAAGGTTCTGTCACCTAGTTCAGAATCTATAGAGTCAATCTGAGACAAGCAATCCCACACCGAAGGGCTGTGCCTGAGCTCGGTAAAGCCTCTACCCTGTCCGGAGGTGCCTAGGATCAGGATCAGCCAAACACCGTCTCTTTTAGAGTCTTCTGTTTTATCTTTTAAATGCTCACCTGTATTTCAGTAATACATCCCTGATCGGGAAGGAAATCAACAGTTTGCATAGGTACCGTTAAATACTGACTCAACAGCTAACTCAGTGCAGCTGAACTGCGTGTTTTCCATAACTCAGGTTAAGCTGTTGACAGAGCAATGTAATTAACAGCTCCTTTTCCATGAAAGATGAAAGGTATTTTGGAACAAAAGGTCAGACACTTGCAAGACCACAGGAAACAACGTCTGTTCTTGAAGGAAACCTCACGAACAAGGCAGGTGGGTAAGCACGTACTAAGCAGCAGCCAAAGTGTTTTCTTCTTCTTTAAGAACCAAATGGTGTTTTCAAGTTCGTTCAAACCTTGAAGAGTAATTTTTATTACCTATTTCTGTTTTTAAGGGGAGCTGGGTGCCTAATTTTCTTTGAGAATCTAGCAACTGTATTCTTAGTTCCTGAAGGAATGAGGACACGCTTGTTAAAACCTGTTCAGCTAATTTGACATATATTTTCTAGAAGAAAATATATTACCTTACAAGTTGTCTACTTCTACATGATGTTAAAATACATGTAAAATATTTTTCTCTAGTGAACTGTGCTATTAATTTACACAGCAGAATTTCAAACCTGAAAAGATTCTCCAGGAACTGAAGCGACGGACATTAACATTTTTCATTTTTTACAGAAAAAAGAAGAAAGCCGTTCGCTGGCATGCAAGTAATCTAGTTTGGGGATTACAAAGATCAACCTCATCCCTATCAGTGAAACAGAAACAATCTTGCTTTTAAATTGTTTTCTTACAGTCTATATGGATTACACAAGTACATCTGTAAACCCATCTGTGAGTATTTCTAATCCCAGGGTCTCTGTTCTAGCCAGGGGTAAACAAAATAAGATCCTCTTGAATCCGCTGAGAACTGAACAAGTGCAAATAGTGGGCAAGACGTGACCCATATACTCATTACCTCATTCCAAGCTGAAGAATTCCACTGCTATGCAGAAAGGTACCTTTTTGACACGGCTAGTATCACAGAATCATAGAATCATTATGGTTGGAAAGGACCACCAGGGTCATCAAGTCCAACCTTCATCCTAATATCTCTCTAGCCACTAGACCATCGCCTCAAGTGCTGCATCTACTCGTTTTTTAAACACCTCCAGGGATGGTGACTCCACCACCTCCCTGGGCAAAGGGAGTACTGCTGCTCTAGTACACAGAGCCAAAGGCTTTTACTGGCGTTAATGAGTTTCTCCTTGTACATCATTCATTCTGGCCCCCACACTACTTTTTCACCATTAGATGTTCATGAAGCAGCAGTATAAACTGGATCTTGACCACGACCGAGATTAAAATATAAACATAATCAAAACAGCTATTTTTTGTGTGGATCTCATTCAGCATCTGGCGAGAGAAGGCAGCCTGTGTGGCTGATGGGAACAGGTCAGCACATGCCCCAAGCCTGGTTTGTCGCTGAATCCGTGAAAGTGGAGACTAACTCACCTTTCTATAATTTATGGCACTGCAGTGAGCCACAATCTTCCTCCCTCCAAAATGGATGAGGGACGAGAATGATCTTATTTAATTACTCAAATGAAATATTGACACTTTTAATTCATTTTCATTTCCCTTCTCGTCAATACTTTTCCTTTCTTTACTACTGCTTTGTGTCCATTCGCAAATCTTCCCTTCAGGAAAATCACTGCAGAGACTCTTATTTTTCTCCTAAAATACGTATTTTTTTCCTCCTTTTTCCTTACCACCCTTCAACACAAACATCAGCCTGCTTCTTAAAAAGCCTCTTTACAGTAGCTGTTGAAAGAAATCACTCTGTAAAAGCCTTCCATTGCTCAGGCCAGTCTCTCTCACTTAGGAACCAGTGCTTTGTTTGACGGAACGCAGAAAAAGATCTCTCCAATACCGTTTATATCTGCCACAGAGAATTTTCCCCCTCCTCATCCTTTCTGATGGCAGAACCAAAATTCAGAAGAGGAGCCTGCTGAGAAACCTGGCCAACTCCCAGGCCTCCAGCTTTCAGCAGGTGTTGGAAGCGCTGGGTTCCTTTCCACCTGAGCTGTCAATGAACTGTGATCCCATAAACTTCATTTCCAGATGACGTCACTAACTTTGCCTACATCCTACAGCTCGGGGCAATGCATCTTCTTCAACAATTTTAAACGTCAATGCAAGAGACAGCACCAAGTATACTCCACTGCTGGGATCATGCAGTAACCCTCACTGACTTCCTGATTTTTTTAAATAATAAAGCAGTTATGAAATTAGTTATACTAATAAAACCTCTGTAACAATCAATTCATGTGATCATTTTAAGGCAGGCAAACTGGCATGACCTGCTTAGATCATCCTTCATAAAATCTACTGGAAAGCAAATAAAAAAGAACTCTGCTCTTCAATTATGCTGATCTGCGGCAACTTTCTGCAAAGTTAGAGACCTCTGTTACATAAAGAAGGTAACATTTAAAATGTATTGCACGGAATGGAATCTTAAAATTCGATAAGAAAGGAGAATGATCTTGTGATGACATCCCTCCCCGCAGAGTTTTCTGGCTAACAGAAAAAATACTAAATAAAGGGGGTTTCATTTGCTTATGCTAAATATATACTTTCTATTTAAGCATTCAGCTGTGTGACACTATACTAATTAAGCATCACGGAGAACGTATTTATTTATTCACTAAATTGCAGTCATGGTTTCTTGAATGGATAGTGCCCTGAGGAAGACACATCTCTGTTTTGCACTTATCCAGGAGAGTTCTTTCTGGATGTACACACATACATTAAAATGCTGCTAACCACAGACCTGACTTTATCTGTGGATCCAATTTCTTCTTAGTCAAGTGTTAAAAATGGGTATGGCATCAGATCTGTAAAGAAAAGAACTTTAATTGACATTGCTGTCTGGAAATAATAATAAAAAATGCCAGTTGGAAAATGAACGCCAGGTAATTCTTCAAAACTGTTCTAGCAGCTGCCATGGCAGTTACAGGTTTCTCTCTTGATTTATTTTCTTTACATGTTCAAATGAATGTGCCAGCTTTGGTAAACAGTATTGTAAGTGTTAGCATGGAACAAAAACAGTGATACGTTATCTCTGCCTCTCACTCGCTACTTGGACACGATTTTGATCTTGTACTAAGGAATCTGAACACAGCACAGTTAGAAGTTGTGGAGCTATAACTAACTGGAGTTGCTGAAACCCAACGTCAGGTTGACAGAAACACTTTCCATTTGCAATACTCTGCTACAACTACTCCTATTTCCACTGAGTGTGTTCTGGCAAGAAAAAGAGAACTAGAGTTTTAAGTGTCCAGACAGCTGGTAAAAAGATACTAAAAGATGAATAGAAGACTAGTATGAATAGAAAACTATTCATCTTTTACACCAGGCAACAGTGAAGCAAAAGCCAGGCTAGAAGGAAAGAACTGTATTACCTTTCAGGAATTACAAATATTTACATTTCATTTTTGAATAATATTCCAGAGCCAACGAATAACCGCAGAGCATAACACAACCATGAATACAATGATTATCCACATGCAGCAGCAATACTGGCTTCAGCCTTAATTCTACAAGAACCACAATTCAGTTGAGCAAATACAAATTCACATAGGTGAATTCTGTTATTATATTCCATCGTAATAAAGGGATAAAATTCGCTATCTGTAGCTTTTAAACCTCTATTAGAGCATCCAATATATACCTTTGGCTTTAATTGGTAACAGAAAAGATGGTGATACTTACAGGAATAGCTACACATATTTACATAAATGATGACATTCTGCTGTATATATATAATATATTAAAATTTGAACATGCAATTCCTTCATGTATTTTTTTAGAGAGCATTTATGGTGAAAAATCTAAATAACACATGCAGCTCAGAGTTAAAGAATAGCCGCTTAAGTAAACATTCTAGCTGGACCTAGTAAAAGACACTGTGGATTAATGTAGCAACATCAAAGCATTTTGTTCAATACAGAACAAAACCTTTCACTTAATCAGAGTCTTATTTAACCATATCATACCTTTTCTTTTAATGGAACACATTTTAAGACTAAAGCACTATCTTTAAATGATTTCACAGGTGTGCCGCTGAAATACTCAAGTGACTTTTTAGCTTGCTTGGAATATTTTTTTTTTTTCTTCCAAGAAATATATATACCAAAATGCAAACAGTTATTCTGGCCTTCATTAAACTCATGAACAGATAATTTATACTTCAAAACAATTCTATACATTCAAATAAAAACTACTTAAAATTATTTGTAGTTTATAGTAAGTTTTAACATGTTAAACCAATAATTTACTATTATTGCACGTCTACCATTCCTTTAAACAACGATCTTCAAATCTTTGAGACGTGCTACCGTAACACAAAACTATATAATGTTTTGAAAAGAAATTTTACTGTCAATAAAATTATGCTGTGAAAGCGTAAGTCAGATGCACTTGCAATTTTTATACTATCTTCAATCAACACATGCAGTTTCTGGAAAAAGTCTGAGAGTTCTAAACCTGGGAAACTGTGGAACAGTGTAGTCAATTTTGACTAATAGGGTATGTATTCATATATTTGAAAAGCAATGTATTCTCGGGAATCCTAAGTCATACATTTGAAGCTCCCACACCAACAGATTTGCAATTAATCATGTTTGCACAGTACTTATTTCAGTATCATCTTCAGCCCCTAATCAGCTTTAGTGCATTTTTTAACCTGCATTATGCTCGCACACCTCTGTGTTAATCTTCGTTTTCAACGGAAAAGGTTTTACTGCTGCTGACAGCGTGTCTTCAGGTACAAAATACAACATTTAGAAAGATTTTTCTTAAAACCCAAAGGTTTTGAAGGCTCTAAAGTGAATCTGCCAATAGCCATTCTCTGAGTTGAGAAGCATGACACTTAAACTCATACAGGATATATGGAACAATTACCAGGAAGAGAATTCACGTGGAGTAAATCTCTCAAATCAAGAAGTATCTTTAATAAGAGTTGCCAAGACTGTAATAATATTTGTATTACTAAAGAAACAGACATAGCAAGACACATATGAAATGTCCATGGAACTGTTTTCCTTGTAAAAGTAGCGTATCCTAGTCTCACAACCCAGTTGTCCAAGCCATTTCAGGGATTAGCTATGATGCTATTAATTCATAAATACTTCAAAGGCAACACCTATCAGGTCAAACCGCTTTTTCCACCTCTGTGGTGCTGCATATTTCACTTTTCCTGCTCTAAATACTAATTAAATGGGCTAAGTACTAGATAAGTACTTGCAAACCACACTGCTATTTTAGTTCTGTATACTGGGCAAAAAATGCAGGATTTATTGCATTCATCCACAAGCACCCAGCTGATTTACCTACCAGTGCTCACTTAGTTGATGCACGAGCGCCGCTGGGCATAAATTGCAGGGATTTAGTAGCCGGAGGCTGCAGCCTTGTCTGTGCGGGCTGAGATCATGAACTGCCTGGTGACTCAGGCTAGGTCACGGGTGGCCCCAAGGTGTTTGCTTCATTTGAGTACCTGCTAAAAAGAAAGCAAATTTACAGTTTTGAACCTGCAATCACATGAAAGTGCTGAAATTTGGACCCTAAATGGTAGGACATGAGGAGACTGGCTCTGGTCTCTCTGCGGTTATTAGGGACTGAACAGACTAAAAATCATGAAGATACGACGTTAGAGATGAGCAACGTCGACTTGGGAAGGAAGACTTGGATACTGTTTTCAAGACAGTATAAACCTGACTGGGCTGAATTCTGAATGGGTAACAACTCATTCTGGAAGCATTAAACATTCCGGCAGTGTTCCTCGATAACACTAATTTTCATCAAAATTCGAAGTATACTGGGACTGCAGTAAGCACAGAGAATACAGATTTATTTTATTTTTTACACGTTTTTACTGACTAAGAATCTATGCCTGCAATGTAGTTTTTAAATCTATGCCCTTTATTTTGTTTGGTTTTTAATTATTTAGCTTGAAGTTTGTAAACTACTTCAAGATATATTAAATGTAAGTCTGGTCAAAAAGAATGAATTTTGAGGAACAAATTAGCCATTGTCAAATTACATGGCACGTGAATATGATGGAATAAACCCTTTGTTCGGTTATTTTGTCAACCCCAGTTACATGTTTTCTGTAATTTTTTGAATAAAATACAGCAGGAAAGCATAGTAGCAACTAGTACGTCACAGATCAGTGGGGCAGGTTCAGTGCCATGCTGGTACACGGCTGTCTCTTCCATCTGTACTGCCACAGCACAATGAAGAGGATATAGCTGCCAAAAATACTGATTTCTTATACTTATTTTCATTTAATCAATTCATACTGATGGATGCTAGGAACAAGATGCCTCGCTTAGGTCATCTGCCTGTTCACCAAAACTAAAACGCCTCTTTTTCTAAAGAAATGTGATTCATTTCTGAGCTTTGTAGATCTCATTCAATTATTATAATGCAGAAAAGGTCCATGGAGTCACACTCTAGTGATTAAAAGGGTATTTTTGGATTTTTCCTTTAATCATATTAATAACTATACAAGTGTAAATTATTTTAATTAGAAAAGCAATAATTGTATATAAACCCTTTTAAGTGTCCTGCTCCTATATCCTCCAGAGATTATTTTATAAGAATTATAGAGAAAATGAGAGAGAATTGGTATGAGTGTAGTATGTAGGTCAAAACTTGAACATTTATGCCACAAAAAAAAAAAAAGAATCAAAACTCCTCAGGTGTCAGTGCAGAGCCTTCAGTCTCAGTTTAGAGTACGTATAGACTAATAGATCTAATTCAAAATCCATGATTCCTGTTTTAATTCTGATCCAAACCCAAAACACACATGTAAGAACAAAATCCCAATAATTTGATGAATTCAAGGCCCTTCTGAACTCTGACCTCAATACGAAGTTCTCCAAGACACCCGCTTCACCCAGCTCTAAGGTTCATCCAGAGGCAGAGCACATCTGTACAACTCCACAGCGTGGCGTCTCCATGTATTATCGGGCTCGGCGTATCACAGGTTGCTAATACCACCTACTATCAAAGTAGAGATAGTCAGAAAACGTGTGTTGTCGAGCTTCAATCCTGCGAAGCTGAGATTTGGGGGATGCTAATACCATTGACAATTGAGTGCATACATTTTAAAGCAGCCTGTTTAACATGGACCACAGAGACAGGAATGACATTCGCCGAGCTTTACTTTAATCAACTCAGTGACAGTAAGACACGTATCTGTTTAAGAACAAGGACCATAAGCAAACACTTCAAAGCACCTTTTCTTTTTTTTTCTCCCTCTGAAAACTAATCCGACTTAAAATACGGCTTACAAACACAAACCTGATTTGTAACCTATCCAGATTAAAGGAGCTCCTTTGTTCTTCTCTCAGAATGTCTCAAACACCTAAATATAATTATGAGAGGTACTACCCATATAATCATCTATATGAAACAATACCCAACCTGTAATTAAAAAAAAAAATCCAACAGAAATGTAAATTGTGAATTTAGAGCACATAATTACAACACTGACCTGAGACTTATTTCAATTGTCTTGTTGACAATAGTAAAACTTTTATAAGCAAAAACGTTTCTGTGCTATATTCCAATAAACAAAGAAATCTTAGACATATAGATCTTCAGAACGTCTCTAGATTTTCTTACAGCTTCTTACACTGTAATTTTATGAAGCAAGTCTATATAAATTCAAATAAATTAAGATGCTTCTTTGAAATGCAACAAACGAAACATTCTGTTATAAAAAAAAACATTAAAGTCCACAACGGTTTAATTTTTGATCAATATTCAAAAAGATAACATGTCTACTATTGTAGCAGACTATTTCTGCTTCACTCCCTCATGTCTGCACGTTATAACGCGATGCACAGGCTGTTAATATCACCAAACAGGAGACAGCACAAAGAAAATTCTTCAGCCTGGGTAAATGATGATTATGTTGCATTGTTACATCAAGTGATGTCTTGAAATCCCGACAGAATAATCTAACTTAAAACTGCCAGATAAACTCTACTTCTGCATAGTTTCTCCTCATCACTCCAATGGTATTTTCAGCTTTGTAAAGGAAGAGAGACTTTCTTTTCTCATGTGTAACATATCACGTCTAAACCCTGCAACTGAGGTCAAGGAACTTTCCTTCAAGCAGCCAATTATGAAGGGCTGGCCTGAACCAGGTCAATTTTATATATTTTTATTTACTTTGTTCAGGAGGTACCACTGTTAATTAACTCAGTCAGTAAGCAAAGAAAGTCCGAAGCCAGGAATTACTTTCTGCGATGCACCTGGAACGAGTGCTCCCTAGGTAGGCTGGTTTAGGATGCGAAAGCCATAGCCCAGAAAACTAAAGAGGCAGGCAGGGAGGTCTTCTGTCTGCTGCTGAAGAATCTGTTTACAGTCATAAATTTTGTATGAGAGTTTATCAAATACCTTTAACACAGAAAGCGGTAGCAAAGCTCCAGTGGTGAGCTGAAGAGGTCGGGAGAGGAAGAGCAGCAGCTCAAATCACAAAACGGTGTAAGAGCACCCAGATGTAGTCATCCTGTCATGTTTTGGGGAACACAATTGTCCTTTCTCACCCAGGGTCTAATTTATCACTCATGTACACTTTAAATACTGAATGCTGAGTAAGATAAAATAGGGCAAGAAGGGACCAAAACAAATAGCTTAGTGTCACACAGCTGCAAACACAGCAACGTGGGAATTACAGCTCTTTTGAAAAAGCCGTGGCCCTGCATCACACGAAGGTCTTGGAAACCTGAAGGGAAGCTAGCAGAAGGACATGAGAAAACTGCTATACAGATCTGATAAGTCCCTTAGAGAAATTCGGTTTAGTCAGGAATATTGACCTGTCATGCCTGCCCAAGTCAATGAGATCTGATCAATGCTCTTCACCCTAAGCTGGCTCAACTTGTGCTTTCTTTAAAGATAGAGACTACACTTTAATCACGTCTGCCCCAGAATCAGAGTCCCCTGTCTGAGTTGAGAGAATTGTTCTATTAAATCCGTATCACTACGCATACACCTTCAGCGCCTTGATTATGGAGAGTTGTTAGCTGATTTAAACATTCCTAAAAGTGCATGTAGAGTAAGTTGAATTAAGCTATGTGTGTCACTAATTAAAATCATTGCAACTTGAATGAGCCTTAAGGGCAAAAATCTGTTCCTTTTAAAAGAAACACACATAAATACTCTGGGAACACTTAAGTATAATTATTACAGCCCTCAGGATTCTGGCCTAGAAAGTATCAAGAGAGTGGCTGCACTCCTTATAGCAAAGTTAGTGTTGTTTATTTTTATTTTCATGTAGTTATTACAGGAATGCCTGGAAGTGACACTGCTATTGAAGATCTGTTAATATATCCTACATAAACACTAAGATGACTTCTGTTCATCTAATTTCTTTCAAGTCGGTTTTAGCGACTGAAAAAATGACAGTTGAGGAAATTTTAATTCTCTATCCACACAACAGGCAATGCTACAGATTGCATTTTTGTTAGGAAATAGCTCAAAGTCATGCGTGTTATGTGTGTGAAAAGGTCCCTAACTTCAGAAGACTGTAAAAAAACTAAACAGAAAACAACTTGTACCTCCTTTGATCTTCCCATCGTGATGCTTCTGGGATTGTTGTTTGCTCCCTCTTGTTAGAGGTCTAGCAGGAGCCTGAACCCAAGCCTAGAATGTAAAACGCACATGGGAAATTCCCGTAACGCATGTAATCACAACTTTGAAGTAGCAAAGAACGTAATCAAGACATACCTTGGTATTGGATACAGCGTGCAAAAAAGACCTAACATGACAGTAATGAAGAATTACCACGACCAGAAACTTGAACTGCTCTGTGGTCTGCTTGTAGCAGTGCACAATATTTTGTCACGCTGTCGTAAGGTAATTTTGGTAACATACCGATGATACTGCTGCAAGTAATATATATTAAAAACAAGCCGTTACCCCACATTATATGGCTATGGATGGATAAGGATATATGTATGATTAGGCTTGTTTTAATAAGACATCGTGTTACTGGGAAGTCAAATGTCGAAGGCTGTTGAAGAAAATCAGAAGCTGTAGCAGAGGTTTTGAAAACGTTCAGTACAAAATGAGAGCAGAGGCTTGAAGGTACAAGAACAGATTAATACCAGAAGTCCCAACTGAATCAACACAAATTACAGATGATCAATTACCGATCACTGAAAAAACACCGCCCTGCTAGCAAGGCAGAACCAGTTACAGAACCTAAGTGGAACATGTACAAGG
Source organism: Coracias cyanogaster (assembly GCA_033124195.1). Lineage (NCBI taxonomy): Eukaryota > Metazoa > Chordata > Aves > Coraciiformes > Coraciidae > Coracias > Coracias cyanogaster. The sequence goes on from JAVSBS010025973.1 coordinate 59,220, forward strand.
TTCCGAAATACGCTCTGCAGCTGCTGGTGACTGACAGCATAGACAGAACCATCTTTTGACCGCATGCAAGACTTCAACAAAATTAATTATTAATGTGCCTTACTTCAGAATAGGGTATGAAGGATTGATCACTTTGATAGCCTGTAATACTGCAGATTAAGTATTTATTATCACAAAAAGGAGATGTAACTTGTGTTACATGCTTAGCATGATACTTCACCCTTGGAGCTGGGAATTTACATGCAAGAAGACCTCTATCTTCTTATCATGTTCCAAAAACACGTGTTACAAAAGTGTTAAACCATTTGGAGAAAGGAATCATTATTCTGCTGCCCTTTTTTAAGTAGTTTACAGAACTGTGATCAAATCTTATTAGAATTATGTATCAGCAGAGGGCCTTCAGCAGATCCAAAAACTGGGGCAAATGCATTCTTAAACTCTTTGGGTTTTGCTATGCAAAGAGGTTTAACTATGACTAAGAGGAATTTTCTAGCTATCCTTTCATTACCTTTGAGAGTTGTCTCTCACGTGCCGGAACCCTTAAGGATTAACATATATATTCAAAGATAAGACACAGATGAAATCTTTTTATCTTTAAAGACTGGAAAACTGGTTAATGTTTTCATTTCTTAGAAGTTCTTTTTAAAGGCGTAGAATTAGGAACACTTGCCCTAAAAATACGTGCTCTTATTTTAAATCAGTGAACTGTTTTAAGCGTAGAGGAGGGGTAAAAATCACTCTGGATCTATTTGCATAAGATCCATCTACAAGCTTTCTGTACATCTCATAATACTGCCTCACGTTCTATTTCAAGAAAGACATTTCTCTTTCAGAACCTTTCCCACTAGACAAAACCAGTCTGGTTCTCTGTATTTGTTTCAGTGAGAATCTGCAGAAACGCTAAGAACAGGAATCTCTGAAATGCTCTACCTGAATATTGTTTTTCTGCATTTTTAACGCAATGATTTTCCTTCAAACTGTGCGATCCTTACCCTGTTCATTCCCAGATAATAACATCACACTCAGATGTTTTACTTTAGCCTTATCTTGGCTTATCTTCTGTCTCCTCTCTAAGCAGCTTGAGAATCATGAAGACTTAGCTTTTTTTCTTGTTCTTTGCCATTAACTTTCACCTCTGGTTTTACTGATCCACAAGGAGACTGGTGAAGCACTAGGAGTGGTGGAATCTGACCCCTGGAGACTTCTGGTATTTGTCCCATCAAGACCTGAGCCGCCTTCAAGTAGGAGCATTTTCCTAAGGATGGGGCAGACAAGGAAAAGTTGGATAAAGTTCCATTCTAAATTAATGAAATAATTAAAAATCTGTAATAAAATTGCTGATAATCAGACGAGCTGGCTGTAGAGTGGACTGGGGTCTGTCCATCGCATGTGAGTGGAGAACATTAATGGCAACACGCAGTGTGACTGCAATGACTTAACTACAGATTTGAGCAGAGCTTCATAGACTTACTTGTGTGTTCTGCAAAACGGATTAAACTGGACTCTATTTGGTCTAAGAAAGTAAAGGTATGTGTGTTAAGTAGCTACATGCGTAAGATAGAAATCGTATTCCCATCTTGTTGCTTTCCCTTTGTGGGAACACACACAGTCCCCAGTTTCCAGCAGTAGAACGAAGACGTTCTGCATTGCAGGGCTCACCTTAACGTGCGATGGGATCTGGCCCGGTGAACGCAGGTGCCCCACGCCTGCTGTATTTCCTTCTGACACATTACAGGATGGCATCTGCCACCTTTCTGATGATCTTCCCTAAAAAATTTTGTCTTCCCTAGAAACCTTTAAAAAAACTCTTCATTTTACTTTAGTGGTATAAAATAGATGCCGGATGTGAAATTTTCTGTAATGAACACTCGCTCGCTTTGGACATCTGCCTGCTTACATGCGATCTTTAAATCCACGGCGTATCATTACTGCAGGCTCCCTCGTATTACAGGCACCTCATATTTAATCTGTATGTTCTTTAAATGCAAAGCATGTTATATTTAGTGTTCAAACTGCAGCATTAGTAAACTGAGCCCTCATTTATTTGTGCATGTGGGTGAACTGGGTGTCTCACAAAGGATTCAAACAGATGCTTTAGCTTTAATGATATTTCTAATCATCTCACTTATGCCCCAAGGATATTTTCTTATGCTTTATTCTTCTGTCATGATTTCTACTCATTACAGAAAAGTGTTATTTTAAATCTACTTTTTATATTTGAACTTACTTCAGCATCAGCTCTTAAACACCATCATTTTTTAAAAAACCCTGCACTTTCCTTGTACTGTCTAATTATAGGTAGTGTCTTCAAAGGCATAGGCAGCATACATAAAAACAATCACACAATTCCGTGGTGACTTGTGATCTTCAGTGGTAGCATTAGTGGTGGTTATTATATGCTTTCCTAATAGTTACAGTCAGGAAATCTCTTAACTGCAAACTTCCCTTCTACTGCCTATTTTTTTTTTCCCCTGGAACCTGAAGCCTTATAATCCTGTCTATTAAACAGGCATGTGCTTAAAAAATCAGATTAAAATTCAGGTTTTATAAAACATAAATAAAAATGGAAGTATCTTTGCAGCAAGTAAGTATGATTTCAATAGTTTGGCCTTTTATTTAATACAAGTCAGAGTCCTGAAAAATCATTTGCTCTCTTACGTGTACATATAGGTGTAGACGGGACACGTGCCTCCTTGCTATCAAGGAGATTCTTCTTGGTCTTTCTTCTTAAAAAGAGAACAAAAAGAGTAAAATGCTCAGTTTAGTTCCAGAAGAACACTGAATGTCAGAATTCCTTCCCTCTGAAAGCTCATCTCACACTCATGAAAAGTAATGGCTTAGTGACTATTTGGGAGAAAACAAGATGGTAAAAATAGCGGGGGGAGAAATCTGTAAGAGGGAAAAGGAACCATATGCAGTGTAAGTAATTTGCCTTGGTCTGCATATTACTTGACAGAAATGCCAGATAGCAATCTGTTAGAAAAAAGGAAACGTAAACCCACTGCAGAAGTTACTTTCTTTCAAATGAAGATAAACAGGAAAAATACTAAAAGGATTTTTCAGAATACTAAGAGCAGCAGGAGTAAAAATTACAGCAATACCTGCTTCAGCAATTTCACTTCTCAAATCTGGTCAAAATCGCAGTGGAAGTTATGGGCCCAATCACTGGTCAAACTCACATATAAGTCAAACTGTAATTTAAAATCTTGTTCCATTATTTTGTATGGACATTAATTCAGAGTAAGCAAAAAGCCAGGATTTCTGGTTAAAAACTTTGTTTAAATTTTAATTAAAAATACGAATGAAACTCTGGCAGAAATGACTGCCAAAATAAATTAGGCAAGCAAAAATTGAGTTACGTTATCTAAAATAATTACCAGTAGGTATTGATTATCTAGAACTAATCACAAAATAATAATAATTAAAAAGTACTTCTACTAATATGCAATCTGAAATTAATAATCCATAGCCATATGTATTTGCTTTCTACGAGTATCTGACAGATTGATTGTTAGAATTAATGGAGAGCATGCTTTCTAAATCATATTTTCAGTCATTTGTATTTGAAAGTCAAGTGTTTGTAGCCCATCAATAAGCACACAAATGGCATGGGACAAAATTATAACTGATTGATTAATCTGAAATGCAAAAATACTACCTTTTGAAAAGCTCTAGAAAACTCTTCTCAGGATATACACGGACACTTCAGAACAAAAATGGCTTCTAAACATTCTGCCAAAATAAATACAGAGGCCATTAAAATAGTTACTTACTTATGGCTTTTCCATTCACAGAATACTCTAAGCAGGTGTAAAATTTTCATCTGGCAACCAGTGCCCTGCTCACACAGATGGCTTTTGTACTGCATTTTAGCTTCTCACAGAAGCTGAAAAAAGAAAATCTACTGGAATTAAAAAGGAAAACTCTGTTTTCCCTCTATTTTCTTGAAGTCCTTTCCAATACCTTATATTTAAAAAGCTTTTGGCCATTCTTATCAAGAACAATTCACATTTATCTTCCATCTTTTCTTAAAATGTAATAATGTTTTTGTATAAGGGCTGTTTCTGGTGTGCCTTAAAAGCCAGTATTTACCACTCCTGTATTTCCTACTTTTACAGTCATAACTTGCCAAGATGAAAACTACACACATGCAGATTTACATTAAATAAATACAAACATTTTAGTTGGCAGCAGACTATGTTCCAACTAAATACGCTTAATTTACACCTACAGAGAATTTAATTTTATTTAGCAAAGATTAGTCTGCAATCTGTCTAAATCTTGATCTTGGATCTAACACAAATACTTTATCTCAGAAATCTGGCAAATCCAGCCTCTGATTCTCCTTTTTTTGGGACAGGGAACACTGAAGAATGTGCTAGCCATGCTCCTCTTTGGAAGAGACCTTAGAAAGAGCTCCCGTTATGACATGTGGCTACTGAGGACACTGAAACACATGCTCACATCCCTACATGTAGACACCAGTCTTTTCCTAGAAACAGAAACTCTGATGCTTTGAAAGCCTCTTGCAGGTATTTTATAAATTTCCAATTGCACATTGACTATGAAATATTCATTGATGAAGTTGATTTAATTAAGAACACAAGATCCTGTGTCTCTGGAGTGTTTGCTGCAATGACAACCTTCTTCTTCAGCCTTTTGTCTAAAGCAGCCATAAGATTTGCCATAAGTTATTTCAGAGAAGCTTTGAAAGACCCAACTCAGAAATCTGGCCAGGCACTGTCAGTGGCAAAGTGCTGCACGGTTCTTACCTTGGCCATTGTCTCTGTGAGGAGGAACGTTGTGGTCCCCTACCCGTGAGCAACTTGGCTTCGAGGCACAGTAAGGAAAGGTCAGCCCTCAGGAGGCGAAGGAAAAGTTGCAGAAGTCTGCGAGGCAGAGTCGAGATCAATTCAAAAGGATGGCTATAAAGAAGCTCTGCAAATGATGTCCCGGTTTGATGCTACCAGCTATCATTTTCTCAGTGAGATGCCTCTGGAATCTGATCTTTGCTTTCAAAAAGAACCAGACAACAAAAGATAAATGAAAGTGTCCCACGTAATTTATGCAGCAAGATAAATAACATTTTCATTTTCACTAGTTATGTCTCGTTTTAGTGTTTTGCCTCTTACTTAAGGGAAAGACTAGAACACTCACATTTTCCTGACTACTTGGGGATTTAATATCATATTGAAACAAATATTTTTCTTATATTGAGGATTTCGGCATCAGAAATGCTACTGATTTAATAATTAGAGTACTTAAAGGATAATCCTGTATTTTCTATTGTAAGCATGTACGGTGACTTGCAGAACGTGTTCACATTTACTGCATATTTTAGGATTTATACTGATATGTATTTTTTTTCCCCTCACAGCTGAACACAATGAATGGATGAACATCTTGAGTTCAGATCTTATTTGAAAATGACTCCAAGCATCCTAAAGCTTATTCAGTTAAATTAGTATTTCCCTATAATGGATAATTTTTCATTATTCATGAAAACCCTAAAGAGCAATATTCTGTAATTCTTAGAGTAGGAGTCTCAGGTCTTAAATTAGAGGCAACTATACTCAGCAAGAGAGTGAATTTCCAGCATGAACAACATACTAAACATTTTCGTGTTCTTTAGGAGGAAATTATTACCCATATGTGTCACTCTAAATTGTACTTAAATTTCTGGGGAGGCTTGGCCTACACCTTGTACGGACAAGCCATAATATCATAAATACACCATACAAAACCTTGCTACTCTAAAAGATTTTATGATTAAGGCTCTACACTTCTAATATCTCGAAATTCTAATTAGCTACTTGGATAATAAAATTCTAAAAAATAAAATTTGCCATCTGCTAGAAATGGAAGCTGAATTGAAAAAAGTTTTTAAATGTGCATTCTCTAATAATTCCGTGTCATGAAAATTCTACCAGAAATATCTTTTCTCGTCCTATATGCTTACTTTTCCCAGTGTGGTAGCCCATTATGTACACGAGTAAGTATCACAGCATTTGCTAAAATATCATTAAAATTTGTATTATTTATTTCATTCTAAAGGGATAACAGTATCCCTATGGAGCACTATGAGCTGTTCATTATTATAATGCCATATATTTGCATATATGCAACAAGGAAAACTGTTAAAAGCAGAAGGATTAAAGAAGTAATTACCATAACATTTTAGAGGTTACACTTAAAGCTATAGTTCTTCTTTGTCCATGACTCCACACTGTGCTTCAATTGCTCTGAACCGGGGAGACAATGATCTGCTTCTCTGGGGAAAAAAGAAAGGTTTCTCTCAAGAAAACCCCTACCCTAAACACACCCCGAATCTAACAAGCCCTATGGGCAAGGGTGGACAGTAACCTCTCAGAAAACTCTACATAATGTCTTCACTTTTCATTGTACTAAGAAATATTAGTTTATTTTGCCTTAACTCACAATCAGATGGAGTTCTGATCATAAGATATTTTAGGTATTTTCCTGTTCGTTGTAAATCTAATAAGCTACCTCACACACAAGTGGACTGGAAGAGTACTGTTCTATTCTCCAGGATCATCATGGCTTTCTTTTATTTAATGTAGGCACATAATGATAAATTAAACATCTTTCATAATCCCAGATATTTGAGACTGTAATGTCATTTCAGTTGTTATTTCCAGAGAAAAGAGGAACATTAGCTATGGTGTTCAGCCTATGCTCATTGCGACCCAAACGCTGAGCACACACAAAGCGCAAACCGGCTGTCCTCATTCTTTTTATCTCATTAACATATGAAATACTGTATGTATAAACCCTATCAGTCATGGTAAGAAATAAAGATAATTCTTAAATCAGAAATTATCTTATTCTACATTATTATGCTTCGTAGCAATTAGTTGATCTGTTGCCAAGTCGATTTAAAGCTGTTCCATCAGAAAATTCTCACTATCTATGTGTTCTAAATAATACTAACAGTGAAGATTACTGTTAGGAGACGTTTTTATAACTTAGTACTCATGCAGTAAGCCTTCACCCTAATTAGTAGATGTTTATTAGATTTACATTTCTTTAAAAATAAGAGTTTAAAATCCCACCCTTTTTCAGGCTATTTGCGTAATGTACATTCACAGCAAGACTGTTAAATGGATGATCTTTGTGATCACAGATTAAACATACTGTAATATTACACAAATATTACACAACACAAAAAGAGATCAGTGACTAAAAGGGGTACCAGCAAAATACTCTTATGTCTTCCAACAATGTGGAAGAGAAAAATAATGATTAGGGAAGCCTGTTTCTATCATATAGAGATGAAAGAAGTGCAGAAGAAAACATCTTCCAGATAGTGAATTATGTGTTGCTATGCGCTAAAAGCAAATAAAAGAGAATTAAAGAAGAAATTACTAAGGCCTGAAAGATAACACTCTGCATCCATTTTCTTTTTAAAAGATGAATAGTAACGAATTTACAGATAAAATATTTACTTTATTAATTATCATTTTATGCCAAATAAGTCTTTAAGGAAATAATCTGGGTTTTGTTAACTAACATCTGATAATAGTAAGTTACGGATTATATTTTGCATGCCTTGTTGGGCTTATTCTGGCACGTAAAAAATACTCACAGCTTTGGAACCCAAACCTAACAGTTATAAGGGATTACCAACAACCATAAAGTAACAGTCACACGTATGAAGACAGTAACATTGGTAACCTCTATGCGAAAACCAGATTTTCTTCTATTTTTTTATAACTACTCTTTCCAAAAAAAAAAAAGGGCTCATTAAATTTTGGTGACTTCTACATTCAGAATTTCTGAAAAGTGGCATTACCAAACTTTTACAATGGATTTATTTTTTATTATAAATCGAGATATTGGGAGAGCACTCTTAGAAACTGGGCCTTACTAGACAGTAAAACCTCCTATTAAGTGTACATTGATGATTTGTGAACACTCTGGAATTTGCTAGTTAGCTGATTTTTGCAGTTGGTGACATCTGATTGATCATTCTGCCTTTGACTGTGATACTTATGTTTAGTTTCTTTATTTGGGGATCTCCATTCACGTTTTATATGAGAGTGGCAATAAAAACCACTAATTACACTCATGCTTCGATCCAGACAGTATAGGTTAAAAATCAGAGATCAGATAAAGATATTTATCTCATCACAAACCAAGGCATAAACTGACCCATGATCTGAAGTTCAATATCTCTTTTTTTTTTAAATTCTGTTTGTAATTATATGGAAGGGAAAATTATTTTGCAATTATTTAAAAAACAGATGACAGGGTGTGTTAAGGTTTAAAAAACTGATATAAAATCAGAGAATATCCTCACTATAAAGTGACAAGGTCCCTACAGTATATTTTAGGATAGAGAAAGGAATCTGGACCATCTGCAGTCACTTGTACTATAACTATTGTTACAATCCACATCTGCTGCCTGCAGAAGATAAATAGGATGTCTTAAGCAAGCATTTAACTACCAATTAAAATAATTGTTACATAACAGAGATCAAATTATTGGCAGAATTAGCTTCTTATATTTGATATTTTCATAAGGCAAAAAGCAAAACCTAAC
>JAVSBS010025975.1:7844-40775 GCA_033124195.1 Coracias cyanogaster
GTAAATAAGGTTTTGTTAGAATATATTTGGTAATAAACTTGTTAAATGCTCATCAATCTCCGTGGTTGCCTACGAGCGTGTTGGGGTAGTGTCTCGCCTTGCCCTCAATCCTCTTCCCTTTTGGGAGGCGGTAAGGACGCTGGCGCCCGGACCGTGACAAATGGTAAAGCTGAAGCTATTCTTCCTGGAAAAGTTCTAACTAGTAATAGTTATTAATTATGTATACATATTAATACAATTTTTATGTTGAATATATACACATATGCTCCCACATTCTTTCATTTCCCATTAGAGAATTTCAATTTTTGGGAAACTACAAAATCTAATATTAAAAAACACAGTCAAAAGGCTTTGGTTTTCAAATAAAAACTGGAAACACATATTTGGGTTTGTATAAGAAAGTGGAAAGTTTTCTGCACCTTGGATCAAGCCCTGACAAAATCCTGGACAATTCAAGGAAACACACAACTGGGCAGAGAAAGAAGTAGAAGCAGGTTGCAGATGCTCCTGCCTCTGGTTTTGTGCCTCCACTCTCTGCAGTACAAGAATTGCAATGCCACAAAACATGCACGAGGTAATTTTCTTGTAACAAAACCAGAAATATGACAACAGGAGATTTAGAAATTACCAAGTGTGTAACAGTGAACAAAAAGTCTGTTGAGTTTGTCATTTGATTTAAATTGTTTGGACTCATACAGCTGCTTATGTTGTCCAAAGCAGGCTCCTGACAGCCATTCTAGACATAGAAAATTGCAGCAAAAACTGCTGAGTTCTGTGAATGTTACCTGTTTTACTGCAAATCAGTGTCCCCAGTGAAAGATAAACATACAGTATTAAAGAAGTCTTGTAGTTAGCACAAAGCCTGTATAGAAATGCTGGTTTCTTATGAGTCACCATCTTAGTTCAGGAGGGATCTTGAATTTCCTGGTAAGTTTAGGGTGAGTCCGTTCAAATTCTCAAAGCACAGCTGTTCTGCACATTGTCGCTTTCTAACCATCAACCAGAAAGGATTAGCTCCTTGGGCTGAGTAAAGCTGCAGAATCCAATTACATGGATGCAATTTTGTATTATGATTTAAACAAGCATGTAAATGTGGTGCAGGGTGCAGACCAGGCTGACTGGTCATCACTTCCAGTGCCCATGATCCGGCAGGGCTTTATTTAATGGTGTAGGAATCATAGAATCATTTGGTTTGGAAAGAACCTTTAAGAACATTGAGTCCATCTGTAAACCCAACACTGCCCAGTCCACCACCAAGCCATGTTCCTCAGCACCACACCTACATGTCTTTTAAATACCTCCAGTGATGGTGGTTCAATCACTTCCCTGGGCAGCCTATTCCAGTGCTTGATAACCTTTCTGGAGAATAAATTTTTCCTAGCGTCCAATCCAAACCTCCTCTGGTACAACTCGAGGCCACTTCCTCCTGTTCTATCAGTTGTTACTTGGGAGAACAGACCAGCTCCCACCTTGCTACAACCTCCTCTCAGGCAATTGTAAACAGTCATAAGCTCTGCCCTGAGCCTCCTTTTCTCCAGGCTAAATAAGCTCAGTTCCCTCATGCTCCTCATAAGACCTGTGCTCTAGACCCTTTGCCAGCTTTGTTGCCCTTCTTTGGCCATGGTCCAGCACCTCAGTGAGTGTGTTTCTTTCTCTTTTGGGAACAGCAGAGCACAGTGATGTCTCTCAGATATCTGTGTTCGCTCCCTCTCCATCTACCAATTGATTTTGGATGGTTCTTTTCCCGATATTTCTGACAGAGGTCCCTTTTATGTATGTTTTTACCACTTAGAACCTGTTCCTATGCCATATGTCCTCTGTTTCCAAGCCAGCTTCTGACCTCATTCTTGTCCCTTCTCTTCCAGCTTTAGGCAACCCTCTTCTTTCTCTCCCTTTGTGTTTTCTTCTCTTATGCGGAAGGCTGAGGAGATGAGTAGTAGCACAGGATTTCTGCTCCAATTGCTGATGTCATTCCTCCTGTCTCCCTATCCCATCAAAACTCTTCCACTGAGGGCAGAGTGGAGATGGGAGATGTTGTTTTCTTTCCCTCCACTCTCCCAGGTAGTCTGCTGTGATCTAAGACAAAGGGAATCCTTGGTCTACAGACCTCACAGTCGAAACACTAATTTAGGGTCTAGCTGGTACTTTGAGAATATCTTTCCTCTCTAACTTCTCTCTTCTGCCTTTAATGACATGACGGTAGCCACACTGGGTCAAATGAAGGATTGTGCTACCTCTGCCTAGTTCACCTAACAAAGTACAGGGATAGATTTTCAAGAAAAGTATTTTGGAATCAGGACACATGTAGAGTAATTTTTTTTCCGTTTCAGCCTCTGAGATTTTCGACATCAGCCAAATGGCCTGCCAAAACCAGATGTATTTACAACATCACATTTGGAGGCATTGAAGGACCTTTTTCATCTGCCTAAGCAATTTCTAAATGTACTTATACTTTTGGCCACCACAGCTTCCTGATACCAGGAGCTTTATGACTTCATTACTTGCTGAATGAAGGAAGGACTTGCTTTTGTTTGTTTCATACCCTTAGCCAGTAAAACTTTATGGCTGAACTAAGCAAAATGTGAACGTGTTGGTCCATGAGCAGCATCTTTAATAAACTTGTTCTATGCATATGTCCTTTGTTCCTGGTATCTCCCATCCAATGCTTCTCCCAGCATCCCTCACCCTTCTGACTCCTCTGCTTGACCCCATGTCTGCAGCTAGGTGTGTTTCCCTTGATGGCTGTCCAAGGTGCACGTGCTAATTTGCCATCTATATGTTACCAATAACATATAAAACAGTTGACTTCTGTCTCTACATCCTCTAGGAGGTATCAGTCTGGGATATTTTGTGCTTTGTAGGCATCAATTTTCACAAAGCTTCTAGGGCTGCAGTAGTCTCTAAGATCTCTATCCCTCTTCTAGATGTGAGAGAAATGGGGTCGTTGTTTGCAGGCTGTTGCTATATATACAAACGTATGTAAATAATAACTGTGGGAGTCTTTTATTAGGAATGAGAGCTAAAATTGGTTGGCAAAATCAAATAAAAATTAAAAGATTTAGAAAATGTTAAACCAGGTAGTGTGGATCATTGAAATGTTTTTAAATTAGATATTTATCAAAAGAAGTCCTTTTGCAGAAATGGTTTAAGTTATGACAGGTTGGCACTTTCCTTAGGTGAAGCAATGCTCTACCAGCTCTATCAACAATTTACAGTAATACTGACTTTTCTCTGCTTATTCCAAAATCTCACTTATCTATCTGCCCATGTGTAAAGTTATGTTCACGGTTGTGTATTTCCATGTTTCTATTATTATTCATTTATAAATTTTATTGTATCACATTCTCAGCAATGAGTACCTGGGTGCATTTAATCTCAGAGTAGGCACACAATGGCTAATAGAAAGGGATTTTATTGTGAAATGTATATGCATGCAAAGACTGCCCAAGAGTATACACTAATGTGTATGCACAAACTCATGTTAATACTGTAATTAAATTCTAGACATTTTTCTAGTAGAACAAATAGGATCTTAAGGAAATAAAGTACTGATAGTTGTAACTTCTTTGAGGATGAAAATTGGCACTGATTTTCTTATGATTACTATTATTACAGAAACGTAAAATTTCCACCTATCTTCCTTTTACAGATAACTCCAGTGCTATCATACGAATCCAGGAACTGGGGAACACTGTGCAGTAATTCCATTATATGACAAGAAGAAATCTTTGCCTAACTGGTTTTCCCACGTCATTACTCTAATACCAAGTTTTCCAGCCAGCCTCTGTGGCTCTCCCCAGACAAGCAGGTCTATTCCCCTTTCCCAACAAGGACAAAAATCCAATTTTTCTGAACACTTTCTGACATTTCTGATGATTCAGACACCACAGTCACTCTGTAAAATTCTATTCCTTCAGCTTCATCACTGATGTCACTGAGAACATTGACAGTGGAGTTAAATTCATTGAGCAGTTCTAGGAAGATTCACAGGGTCTTTGGCTCTGGGTCAAAACTGCCAAGTTTCTCTGGTACTAACATGACAGGAACAAAGTACAGCAATTTTTTTATTTGACAGACAAGCAATGGCCTATGACTACTTAAGAAGAAAGGAGACAACAGATATTTTTACTACATTACTTGTGAGGTTAGGAGGGCAAATAAGGGAGGCTGCAGAGAAGCATATATAATGCTTTTTCTGCCTCAAATTTCAAAACAAAAGGTTAATTATGAGCAGATATTTAGAATAAGTTTGAAGAAGATAGGGATTGAAATGGGAGTGAAATAACATATTAAAGACCACTTGATTCAGTTAAATTCATTCAAGCTGATAGAGCCTGGAGAAATGAATCAATTAAAAGCTAAACCAAAGCAATCGCTGAACTATTAGCAGTCACTTCAGAGAATGAATGTAGATAGGATGATTCAAGAAGAATGGAGAGAACAAGCATAGTATCTATCTTCAGAAAGGAGAAAGAAGATGACCTGCAGAACTTAATGCCCATCAGCTTAGCTCCTATCTCAAAAGAAAATTCAAACTAAAAAAAATTCCAATTTTTCAAAAGAAATTTCAAACCAATTTACCATCACTAAAAGGATAGGAAAGTGATCAGAAAAAGCTGATATAAATTTATCAAAACCAAATAACCTCAAGTAAACCTAATTTCTTGCTTTGAAAAATAACAAGTCTAATGGAAAGGAGGAGACAGGCTATCTGTCTCAGTAAGGCTTTTAATGTCTTACTACTGGACTTAGTAATATGTTTAATACTATAATACTTAGTGTTCTGATAAGCAAATTGAGGGAATCCCATCTAAAGCAAAATATTGGAAATAAGTATTCGGCTTGAATGTATGCACATATAGAGCTGTTTGCAGTGCTCTATCAGTTTTCACAGAGACATTTTGAAAGAGATTGCATCAAAGGTCCACCTTGGGCCTGGCTCTTTTTTATATTCTCTGTTAATGATATGGACACTTTTGGAATTTGTATGTGAGGTTAAACTGCAGAGCAGTTCAAAATTTCTGTAAAGCAAGACTGTAAACTTGAAGAAGTGGTCAGGAATCAGTAAGAAGAAATTTAATGAAGATAAATGCAAGGCTCTGTGTTACAAAAACAAATGAAGGAAATGCATAATAAGGAATAACAAATGAAGATATGAGACAGAAGATTGTTTAGAGGACATGGGGAACTTCAAAAGGAATAAGTAAAAAATATTATGTTGGAACACATAAAAAGCTGAATTAACAGCAATAAAATTTTGGAGGCAATAATTTTGCTTACTCCAGTAAGATGAAGGCATGAACTGGAACACTGTTTTTACACGGACAGTGATATTTTCACAGAATCATAGAATTTGTTGGGTTGGAAGGGACCTTTAAAGACCATCTAGTTCCAGCTCCCCTGCTGTGGGCAGGGACATTTGGAAAAAAACAACCTTGGAAAAATTAGGATGAATGTCTTGGGGAATAAACCAGCAAACTATAGCTTGTTTATGAAATATGAAAAGCACAAAGAAAAGCTGAATGTGTTGGCCTTTTTCCCCCTATAGGCTGGAATGTCAGTGGGAACTCAATAACATTCAACACGAAAAAAGTTATTATGAAGAGGACAGCAATCAATTCTTTCTGATTTCTGCTTGGAGGAGGACAAGGAATCATTGGTTTCAGCTGCAGAAAAAAACCATTTAAATTAAGTATCAGGAAGAAGCTTTCTTGCTCTAAGATGAATCAAACACTGGAACACGCTGTCTAAGAAGGTCATAAGGTCTTCACTGCAAGTCTAAATTAACAAATGTTAATAGATGTGCTAGATATGTCCTGTCTTAATGCTGTAAGGTGGATTCTATGCAGATTCCTGAGGTATCTTACTGTTGTACCATCATACCTAATTTCGACTTAAGATGCTTAGGATTACTTGCGCATGAGAACAAGTTTGCCTTCTGGGTTGTCTTAACCAAAAGATGTCTGTTCAGCATTTATCTACCACTTCTGCTACAACCCGTCGACTTCTTCAGATAGGAATTTGATCTGCATTTATCACTCAACAGAATATCCACTGAGAACCCAGTCTAAAGCCACTAGGCACTAATGGAAGGAGGGGCTGGGTACTGCCAGCTTTTCTAAACTTTCTAAGAAGGAAGACTAGCATGAGTCTGTACTTTTTTGGGTCAAGACATAAAGAGGGTTTGCTGCTATAAGGGATAGCAGTCAATGTGCTGATATCTTTGTTTTCTTGGAAGTAATAGCCTTAGAAGTAATTTCCACAGCATGGCTTTACTCAACATCTCTACACTAAGAAACCGAACTATTATATTCAGTTTCTATTAACCGCCACACCTATAATCTTGCCATGTATACAGTGGATGCAAGGACAGCTTTTTTTTAATTCATATAGGTGGGCAGTAAGTATATTTTTATATTAAACTTCTTTACTCTGCATCTATTGGAAATAACCTTTCCATTATTTCATCTAGAAAAACAACCTATAACTCCTTGAGGGGCAGATCACAGCTTTTTCTCCTGTGGAATGGGCAAACCAGGCACATGGAGAATTTTTTTCTTCCTTAGCATTAGAGAGGTCAATTCATCTCCTGGAAAAACTAAGCTTGTTTTATCTAATTAATGCTCCATTATAGCAGGGTTCATGGTCATTAGTAGCATGTTGACATCATCTATTCTCTGTCTAATTAAATGTTTTAAGACAATATATTTTATTTAGGTGAAACTTAACAGCCTGTGGTACTCAGAAGTTGAGGCTATGATCTGATATTCTCTTCTGGCCTTAAAATTTATGAAAGTATTAACTTCCCCATGTATATTCTCTTGAAAATACCCCCCATTTTAGATAGTTTAGGCTCATGCAATCACTTCTTTACAGAGGAAGAACTTTGCATCTCAACATAGTGCAATGTAGGATGCATTTGTTCTTATGCTTAATCACTAATATTAGTAGCCTCACATTTAGGAAACTGAAGCACAGAGATTAAGCAAATTAATCACTGTTGCCAAGGACCATCCACATTTCAGAAGGGAAGAAGCAACAGAAAGAATGATTAAACTACTTCTTTATGAAGAGTCCTTGGGGTCCTTGATGCAGAATGCAAAGAAGATTTGAAGCTTGGTGATACCTTAGGTAGCATTACAGTAGAAGAGGAAATGTGTACCTTAATCTAGATCCTGTTCCATAAAGGTAAATCTCAGCACAATGCATCCGGGCAAGCAGTAGACCTTAACCACAAGACTGAGTAAAAAACTTCCCAGCTTGATTAAGGATGAGGAGAAGGTAAGAGTATATTTTTAAAAACTAATCTAAAATATAAGTAGGAAAATAATAGTTTTACTTTTAAATCTCTCTAGATACCTCTAAAGTGATTGTAATTGAACAGTTCACATCATTGGATTGTTGACCATTTCTTCTTTATTTATTTTTCCCTTAGCTATTGTGCTGGTTTAGTGGTAGCTAAGGGTATCTGATGAGTCAGCTGGGGGACTAAATCTCTCTCACTGTGGTTAGTGGTTTACTCTTTCTCTAGAACTTCAGTATAAGAAGTGAAGAACTTCTACCAGTAAGAGGCTTGGGATAGTTCAGACTTTAGTGATAGAGGGTTTGACGGTGGAAGCAATGTACCCCTGACTACCATTGTCCAAAGGCAGGAGTTTCCTTGAGACATAACAACTATCAGTGATATTACGGTACTTACATCATCTGAATGTCACTGAGCTTACAGCAACAAATATATAAATTCCAGCCAACATCTGTTGATTAATTTCGTGCACAAATTTTGTTTTATATATAATTCTTTATCTCAATTGAGACATAACATTTTGTGATAGTAAAAGGCATCTAAACAGAGAAATTAAATCATTTCTAGGTACATTCTCCTTGCAATGTCATGGTACACACTTTTTTCCCTACAGAGATTTGTGCAGAGATACTGACAGAGGGGTTTACACCCTGCTGTGCCTTTCCATCTTGAAAAATATGCAGGGTAGAATTGTTCTTTTAAGTAACAGATCCCTATCATAATAAATTGGCTAATTTATAGAGCTGCGTTTTATAGCAGGAGTGTTTTAACCAAGTGCAATGAAACACCAGCCATTTGAATCATATGTCTTCAGTGACAAGGACCTCAGGGAAATCTCCAGTGCTACACAAGGGATTTTGGTATTGCTGGATTTTGGCACTTTCAACAAAAAGAGCGAATGCACTTAAAGCTATCAGAAGGATAATAAATGAAGTCGGTTGTGCTTAATAGGTATTTCAACTTCCTTGGAAGTGTTTTTGCTAGACTGTGGTTACATGTGGGCCTGACCAGCTCCCATGATTTAGTGTGTCCCCATTTCAATGTGAACACCATCAAAAAAATAACAGTGCATCATGGGGTACTTCTGCTAATCCTACAAACTATGGCTGATGCCTTCATGTGTGCTCCACATGATTGCATTTATTTCTGCTCACATGAGCACTTCTGAAATCCTTTTAAATAATTCTGGTAATTGCTGATGAGATCAAAATATAAAAGAGTTAGTCTCCTCATGGGCATTTCAGTGGAGACTGGCAGATAGCAACCCAGTGAGTGAGGATGAAAAACAGTGAGGAGAGAAACAAAGATTTTATTGGGTCTGGTGTTTGCTGTATAATGGCATTTCAGAAGAGCTCAGTATCAGCCTAACTCTGCTTCTATAAAATATTGCCAACTTCTGAGCCACAGCCATAGCTGCGGTAGCTGATCTCCCCGCAGTGGACTACAGCAGAAGGAAGTCTATATAGGAATATATGCCTGTAGGAGAAGAAAATGATGTAATGATATAGCACTCATAGTGGAGTCCCTCTGTTAATTTGCCTTCCAATATCCTAAGGACCATTGATCTATAAATTACATTAATGCCAATCTGTTGGAAACACAAATGAAAAGTGACAGTTCACTTGCTCTTTTGGTTTCCTTTTCTTTTAGGTACTCTCTTCTTTAGGTACTCTTGACAGGCCCCTAACACCTGCTTTCCCATCCACCTCAAAATAAATGTCTCAGACAACATAAAGAAGCCCAGACATGAACAAGCAACTACAGGAACTGGGCTAAATCACATGGTCATCATTTACTTACATGTCACATCCCTTTGACACATCCTCAATCTTTCATCTGTTTCTGTTTCTCATTTTGCAGACTCTCCAGTGTAATGGGACCTTGATCTTGATTTGAATTAAGAATAATTAATGCTAACATAAATTAAGCATCTCTGATTTTGAATCTTATGCGGTTTTAGATCTTTCATATTGACAAGGCCTTTCCAGAGCTTCACCATAAGCATCCCTGGGTAGAAGCCCAGGGTTGAGCATTGGAGATGAGCCAAAGACCTGCTAGTCTAGATGCAAACATGTTTCTAACAGAACCATAGTGACACCACTTTGTATTCAAGGTTTGTTTGCTACAGTTCACTTTAAGGTCAAAATTTACGATTTTTCATGCCTAGAAACTCCTCTTCTTCTTGTTATAAAGTAATGAAATATTAAATAACAACCCCCCCCATCCTATGCATTGAAACAGAGCTGAACATGGAGAACATTTCAATGGATGTGATTACTCACCAGGCTGCACACCTCATTATGTGAGATTTACGTTTGTGTTAATGTATACTGCTTGCAAATTGTATATAAAGTTGGAATCCTGCTTAGTTTTCTGCTGTGCTTAGCAATGAATTAAAATGCCTTTTGCTGTTTCTCATCTAAGCTTTTTAATAAACATTGTAAACAAGGACTGCACATATGGAAATTGTTACCCATTGATAGGAGTTTAAGTGACATATAAAAGACCAGGGAATTAATTTAGATCAAGCTATTAATGAATTTATTATATATTCAGCTACGCTAAAAGCTTAGGATGGATTTGTGACCGTGATCAGAATGCCTTGTTTATCACCTTTTTTTGTTTTATTATTTGATAATCCAGTAACATCTGAAAGAAAATCAAATGAATAAGGTACTAATGAGTCTCAAGATAGGAAGACGTTTTGATCAAGTGTGGATTCTGGCATCAAACAGAAATAATCTATAATTCAGTCATTACAGAAACAATGAGTTTGGTTATTTGCTACTTTCTGGCAGAGAGAAAAATTGTGGATTCTTCAAAGAAAAGCAAATATGGTTAAATAGTAGGAGAAGCAAATAAAAGGTGTGAAAGAATATACATTTGAATAATGACCGGTGCATTTGTAAATTTGAGTAAATTAAGAGAATACATGAGTGTTTGAAGAGAGTGAGACAAGTTTCTGGAGTTACCCATAAGGGAAGTGTAGAACGTTTGTGGTGGTGGGACCCAGTTGTGAAAGGGGAAAACTTTTACCTTTCAGTGACGAGATGTATTTGTCTTGTCTATATCACAATCCGAAGTTTCTGAATATAGTATGCCAGAGTGTAACAAGCAATAAGCAGGAAAAAGTTCCCCCTCCACTTTCTCAAGTGAAATTAGTCATCTAATCAACCAATGTCCTCTTGCTTGAACAGCTGGAAACTCTACTGTCTAAAACTCCGTGGGGATTGATCTCCCTTTGACAGAAATACAGCCTGTCTGATCACACATATTTATCATACATGCCCAAAGCATAATGGGGCACCATGTTTTCACACTGGCTGAAGATCTGGTCCTGTGGTTAGCTTGGTTCTTGGGGTTCGTAACATATTAAAGAGTGCGTGTACTGCATCTTGGCTGAAGTAGCCCACTTTTGATTGCTACCACAGGGCCAGGTTCTAGCTGAGAAAAGCAGGGCTCACTTCTATCTCAATAGTTAATACAGGTTAAGTCCATCAGTGGCTGAGTGAAGAGCAGGTGTGCTATAGCACAGTGGTTTCCATCTGAACTACTTACCTGAAGGTAAAAACACATATTTTCTGCAATGAAGAGATAGCTCCAGACAGAAGAGAATGAACCCATCTGCTGACAGGGTGATATTTTTAACAGGGCTGTTAGCGTAGGATTTGCTGACTTTTGTTTACTTCAGAAAAGGGCTGGGAAGGCAGAGCGGGAGGTGTTAACCTTTTGTGTCTACTTGCTGGGAGTGAAGGAAATACGGGGGACTGACTCAGCAATTTGAAAAATACACAAAATGCTCAGGTTCTGCATTGCACAAGTACGTGAGGGAAGGCTGCTCTGCTGCCCTTGCCAAGCCTGAGATGGTGCTCAAGAAGAAGGCGTTCAGAGCACTGCAGCACCACAGCTCTGGCTCAGGTCGTCCTGCTGGTGGGACTGCTCAGCATCCTCTCGTTCAGCTGAGAGACATCGGCATCTACTAAGCAACTGATGCAGTAATGTTGCTGCTGCCCTGAGTTACACAAGCTGTACTGCTCACAAAGTAATGCTTCCAGGGAATAACAGCTCTCTCCCCTATTCCCAGCTTGTCCCTGTAAATTTACCCTGGGGATTGCACGTTGCAAATCCAGGATATGTAGGTTGTGTATATACCATTTATCAAGCAGCAGTGCCAGGAAATGCTGTGTGTGCAGGAATTCATTCAGCTGAGCTGCCAAATGGTTATAGTGGTCCTCAGCATGCCTCTGCATGGGCAAAAGCCTACCCTTGGACCTAAGCGTTTCCTCTCATTAGAGAAAGAGTGAAAAGCAAAATGAACCAAAGAAAGAAATGACTTACCCAAATGACTGGAATAAAATCCTATTCTTTACATTTCATTATTCAACTCTATTGAAAAATTACAGCTGAAACATATTGACACTATGCCTGCTGCTCCATGACTCTGAGCTAGACTCATATCAAAGTTGTTCAAAAACCTGTAATGCTAATATGGACCATTGAGGAGGTTAAGATCACGTCCATACATTCACGGAGGAAAACTGCCGGGAAAGGCAGTCATTAAAGTCAGAGACAACACATTTAGACATTGAAGCCAGTGAGCCAGGAAGCAGCTGGAGCCTGGGGGAGTATTTTGGGAAAGTATGACTTCACGCTTGACCTGCTGAAATCTTTAAAGCACTTGCCATTGGCTACTATGAGACACAGGATACTGAGCTAGATAAAC
Organism: Coracias cyanogaster; assembly: GCA_033124195.1. Taxonomy (NCBI): domain Eukaryota; kingdom Metazoa; phylum Chordata; class Aves; order Coraciiformes; family Coraciidae; genus Coracias; species Coracias cyanogaster. The sequence goes on from JAVSBS010025975.1 coordinate 19,871, forward strand.
CCTTTGTCTCGAATCAGTCTGAATGCTATTCCTATGCATTCATGGGGCTGACTGCATTAAAATCCATATCCATGGGAAGAATGAATTGAAGCTGTGCTGCTCTTCCAGCCCTTAATTCTGACATTTAAGTGTTTGACTTTACTAATTTTCATCTTACAGTAATACCATTTAGAAATCTGTCTTTGAATTCATACAAATACTTGCCTCACTCATTGCATGGCCTCAGGTCCTATTTATCCTCATCATTTCTACACGGCACTGATTACACCTTAATTATTTTGCCATGGGTTGATATGGCAGTGCATGTACCAATTCCCATACGCACTACATACATTAATGCATATTATGACCTCTGTGAGATTGCTATGGATATTACACCAATTTTATGGCAGGCAAATTGAGGTAAAAAGAAATCTAGTTTTAAAATATCACCAGGATTCATCAGTGAGCACTTGGCATTGACCAGGCCTAGCTGTTCTCATGTAACACAGGACTTGTATTGCAATTTATATGCTTGAAGCCTGATATCTACCAATGCATATGTCATACTTTGGGGATTCATACCTTGGGTATTAGATCAAGACGCAGAAGAAGCAAACCATGCAAACTAATAGACATCTGTTAAAATACGTTGTTTTCCAAATTTTGAAGACAGTATATGATACTGTTTTATCTGCAAGCCCTTGACTCCTTCCCATGTTGCTTTTCAGCCTTTTCAAGAGGCAGGGCTACCTTCAACAAAGGCCACCTTCCCTGAATAGCTCTGATTCACCCCCCTAGTCACTGGCCATAAGACCCCATGAGGACCTGGAATTAGACCAACAAGCTCTTTCATAGTTTTGTGGTGCATGGCCTCATCTTCAAGCTGCTTCTCATAAAAACTAGTGAAATGGTTGTAAATAAAGCACAAGATGAGCTTTCTTTTCATGGCAAAATTCCCACAGACATCTGAAATGCCCAGCGTTGGCATTAAAAATATGAGTGGGCTGGCTTGTGTGGGACTTAAAAAAAGCCTTTTCCAGTTAGCATTTAGCAGCTCATTAATACATCTGAAACCTGACCTTTCACAGTCTATCTCAAGGGGCTATAATTAAGCTTTCACTTAATTATTATGCTGACTAAACTCACTGTAGCCTTAAAACAATATATGAGAAACACTTCTGTTTTGCTAGGAATACCAGGAGCAGTGAGCCAGCTGGCTGCCCACCCTTTTCCCAGTATTAATTTGAATATCCATAATTTCAGCTCTGAATAATTTTGAAGACGAAATTAGTTTGAATGTGTACTTTCCTAATACCTCAAGGAGGAAGAAAGTGGGAGGAGGACTGGAGAGGAGGTGCTTTCTCTGATTAATCTTTTGTTGTGCATAAATCCCTACAGAGGTCGTTGGAGATTCCTAATCTACATCCGTTCTAATGAACGAGACATTTCTAGGGTTAATTTTCTGTCACGGAGGCCAGCTGGTGCAATCTAATCATCGCTAAGCTATTCTACCTCTTTAGCCTCCAAAATAGAATGGCCACATCCAAACCCCCATTTGCACCTGAGTATTATTTGGGAAAGTGCCACAAGCAGGGCAATATCATGCCAGGGAGCATGCAAACAATTTAATACTGTATAGGCAATAACAGCCCTGGCCCTGCTCTATTTTCTAGAAAAAGCTTTAGCCAAAGTGTGATGCAGTTCTGCCACTGTGCACATGCCAGAAGCACATAGATGGTTAATGTCCTCATTCTAGTGAGGTACCTAACTTTTATGTTTATATCTATAAACATGGGTGGGGATTCCAAGTCCCTTTGTGGACAATGAGAAAGCACAGTATGCTAATTCGGTTTATCATTCTTTTATAGAGATGGCCACATTGGTTGAAAGTACTTACAGCTGTACTGGTGGGAGAGAGAGGGGCTGCCTTCCTTCATAGGATTATTGACACAATAGTGTATCACTAATGACAGCTTTAGGACCAAACCTTCACCTGTTCTGAGCCTGTCACTCCCATATGACTTTACTGTGTGCATTCATTAATTTCATTGAATCATAGAATCGTTTTGGTTGGAAAAGACTTTTAAGACCATTGATTCCAACCACTAACATAATACTGCCAAGCCCACCACTAAACCACATCCATAAACACCTCATCTACAAGTCTCTTAAATACCTCCAGGGATGGTGACTCCACCACTGCCCTTGGCAGCCTGTTCCACTGCTTAACATCCTTTTCAGTGAAGAAGTTGTTCCTAATATCCAGTCTAAACCTCCACTGGCACAACTTGAGGCTGTTTCCTCTTGTCCTATCACTTATTACATGGGAGAACAGACAGACGCCCACCTCTCTACAACCTCCTTTCAGGTACTTTTAGAGAGCAAGAAGGTCTCCCCTGAGCCTCCTTTTCTGCACGCTAAAAAACCCCAGCTCCCTCAGCCGCTCCTCATAAGACTTGTGCTCTAGACCCTTCACCAACTCCGTGACCCTTCTCTGGATATGCTTCAGAACCTCAGTGCCTTTCTTGTAGTGAGGAGCCTGAACCCAGTATTTGAAGTGTGGCCTCACCAGTGCCAAGTCCATGGGGATGATAACTTTCCTATTCCTGCTGGCCACACTATTTCTGACACAAGCCAAGGAATTTCTCCAGCCATCAAGAAACAGAAGAGTTTTTCACGGTCATAGGAATGTGCAAGATGGTATCTGCCCCTCTTTTCATCTGGTGTGTTGATTCACCTATCTTTCTTCTCTAAACAGTCTGACAAATAGATTGCCTCTTACAAGAAGTCCAGTGCTGTGAAAGAGAAAGGAGGAATGAGGAAACTGCTAGATCCAACTTGTTCAAACCCTTGGATTTTAGTGCTTTTGACACATGTTAAAATGTTGCTTTGTCAATCATTGCAATGGGCATAAAGCAGAGATAACCCAAGCCCAGACTACTGACCACATTTGAGTGCTTGGTGGATGTAACTGAGAGATGTAAAAAATCTGGAAAGAAGCAGCCTGTTATTCTGTTACCAAAAGAGAATTTTGCTTGCTAAGCTCAGAAGAAAGAAAATTTTAATCTACACCAGAAGCAAGGTGCTGGCTGTTCACAATGAATCACTGATCTCATGGCATGCTTCTTTTTATTACTTTTATGCCAGCAAAGCCTTGTGAGTAGCACTTTGTAATGTGCTCTCAGTACATTGAATTCACTCAGACAAGCAAATAACAATAAATACAAAATGAACAAACTATATATATAAATCACTGCAATTTAAATGTGGGACACAATGCAAATTTATGCTTTGTTTTAGAAGGAGACTTTAAGATTACTTACCTCCTACAGGAACCTATAAATCAGTTTATTTTAGATGAATGCTTCTAAGAACGTTGCCCATTCATCCAAACTATGACATCACAAATTGCTGTTTCTCTTCAGTTTTAAAGGACTAAAAGTGATTTTAGATATTGTCATGAGTTATCATTATAAGACTGAGCTAGAAATTTGTACTGTTTCTGTCTATATCCCCCAAGCTGATAAATGATTGTTATACTGGTGTTTTCATTCACCAGGCTCCAGCTGCACTGTGCAAACTTAAAAGACTGCTAAATACAAACAAGAGCAGTAGGATGAAAGTTAAAAATGTGACAGCAAGGACTATCAAAATTCATTTTCTTGCAACAACATTATCAAAGGTCTGTAAGATGTCTCTCCCAAAATATATTTTTCAAGAGAAGCAGTAAATTACCAAAACAAGTATCTACCTATAAAAAAATACTACATAATCCGCATTTTGAAATGTCTTTTTAGATATAATCTTATATATGTAGTGTTAATATTAAATATATTTTCCTTTTAAATGTGAAGGTAAAAGCTCCAAGTACCCATGCTCTCACTATACACCGTGTTCTGCTGCTCAAGCACCAAAACTCCAGCCCTGTGCTGTTTTCTCAGTACTTGCAACATCACCCAGGATTCCTCTAACAGCTCCAGTTTCTGGTGTCCCAGGACTGTGCAATAAACCTGACCCTCAACTGAGCAAAATTAAGTTTTCTACACTCTTAATTTGCAAAGGAATCTCCCAAATTCTGACACCAGTGTACTAGGAGAGCAGAAAACAGCCATAAATGTTACTTTATTTTTATCTTTTTTCCTTTGCCACTCTCAGAAATTTCAAGCAAATTTCATGGCGAATTCTGCTACAAAACATTCACCTTATCAAACCTTTTCCTGGGCCATTCAATTATTTGTAAGTTCTCATGCTTCTGCATAAATTTCAGTAAACCAGAATTACCTTCTCTCTAATTAGCAGCTCTTTAGTGTTTTAAAAGTTATCTATGGAATGTAAGAAGTCTGGGTTTTTTTAATGTATATTTTTTTTCTTCCCTGAATGTTGGTTAAGCAGTAAACCACACACTTTCACCTCAGCTGCTACAATTTCAGCCAGTAATGCCTCACAGAACCCGTATAAAAAGTTTATTGGTTTTATAGGGTACTTTTCTCAGTGATGGAGATTTACCTCCCTGAGCAGATGTCATAGGTTTCCTCAGTGCCTCCTTCCAGGGCAAGGCAAGAAAGAAGTTTTTCCCTTACTCTGTCCCATAATGCCCACCACCTGGCCAGCATGGCCATACCTGCCAGACAGGAACACATGACCTTCTCTAAATCAACCATATGACCATATCACAGGAGGAGAGGAGGAAACCTGTGGGCTAAAGATGGAATTTGGAGCAATTTTGGAAGATATTCTGTAGGTGAACAATTAAAAAAAATGGTCATATTCAACCTGTTGGAGTCAACACATTGTTAATTTTGTTGCTGCAGGTGCTCCTGCCATTGCCAGTGTCATAGGAAAACGGCTATTGCTGGAGATGACCTTGCTCTGGGAGAGCTGCATTCAGCTCCATCTGACCCAGGTGCCGGACCTTGCACTTGGCCTTGTTAAACCTCATGAAGTTCACATGGGCCCACTTCTTAAGCTTGTCCAGGTCCCTCTGGATGGTATCCCATTCCTCAGGCATGTTAACTGCACCACTCAGGTTGGTGTTTGTCTGCTGAGCATGCACTTGATTCCACTATGTCATTGATGAAGCTATTAAAGAGTACTGGTCCCAGTGCAGACCCCTGAGGGACACACCCCTTGTCACTGGTCTCCAGTGTTATTTCCCTGCTGGCTCCTATTACCTGAGGAGCCCCTGGCTCATCTCTGTAAGATTTCCAAGTGTGCTGCAGTGTACCCAGCATGACTCAGAGCAACAGGCTGAAGGGCCCTTGCTATAACACCCCATCCCATTAACCTTTGTGTACCATCCCACCACTTTTCAGGGGCAGGCCTGATATTATCTCCATCCCCCTTTAAGACTAGGACAACTTAGCTTGTCTATCTGGAGTTATACAAGTGTCTATCTCCTTCCATGGACTTGGAGTTATAGAAGACAGAGCATCAGATGTAGACAGCTCAATTATATCAGGTGGGATGAGTCCAGGTGTGTGTAAATAAAGATTAAGATTATCTCTTAGGAATTGGCTCATGTAGTGAGGTAGGGATTTGTACTGAAGCCAGGGAGGTGGCTGGCAAAGCTGGATTTGCACAGATTGATCAGTCAGATTGTCACTTTTTGGCTGTTATGTGTTGGACATTTTTTCCATGGAGTATTCTGAGACCTTATAAAAATATATGAACTGAAAGTTGTTATGGACTTGAGTTATTACTGTTAGGATGTCTGCCTTCTCCATGCCAATAATAGCTAAAGAGATGCCCTTGCATAGTAAAGAGAGCAATATCTGATTAGCAGGGAATAAAATGATTACATTAGCAGATCATACAAATGTTATGGTTGCAAACTGCCAAGAAGCCTGTCATCAATTAATTTTCTCATAAACCATTCTGCAGAAAACTCTTCTTTGCCTTTGGCACTAGCAAAACAATGATGGCAGATTTTATTACTTCTAGAACAGCAAAATGGGAGGTGGTGTGTTCAAGCAGACTTGCCCAGATGAAGGCAGGGTGGGCTCATAGGTCTCCTGTCTGTCTGCTTCCCAGGTTTCAATTATGAACAAAGTAGAACAGAAAACAATGCTCATTCTCATATTGGCTCTTTTATCTCTTTTTCTTTCTTTCAACATACATAATTGAGAGAACTTTCTCAATTGCTTTTCCCAGATTTGCTTGTTCAGGTGTAACTTTCTTCTTCTCCATGTCTACTCACTGATAGAAGGATGTTCATTGTTCCCTGGCACTTGGTGACTCCTACTGCAGTGATTCCTGCAGCTCAACAGGAAACCCGGTTCCAGCCTTGCCGTGAATGAGTGTACTTCTGTGACCCACACTTTCATCTGCAAGTGCAAAAAGCTTAATGCTGGTCTGTTAGCCCTGAGCTTCTCCTTAAACAGAGGACAAATTTCTGATGGAAATTGCAAGTTTTTGTTCAAAGGAAGTAATGATTTTAAGTTCTTGGGCTACAAGGGTGAAGAATCTGAACTGAAAAATTTGGGTGCAGAGTTTACTTAAGGCAAGGGTCCTCTTTTGGCTGTTGTTTCAGGTCTGTTAAATACTCATCGTTCTCTGTAATTGCCTATGCACCCAGAAGGAGGTATATCATTTTGTGGTTTTCTGCGCTCGATCCCCTTCCCCTTTGGGAGGTGGCACAGATGCTTGCGCCCAGACCGCAACACCAGGCAACTTGTTTGCACAGTAATTTACCCTGCAAAGCCAACCTCTTGAAAAATCTGTATTCTAACCACAGTTTGACTTGAATGCTGACTGGAAGATGCAGCTAATCAGAATGAGCTTGCGGAAAACCTTATGTGGTTATACTTATACATATACACTTATATAGCAATTTTTATTACTAGTCTTAAAGTATCCCATTATGTCTCAAGGATCCTTCCCATTCACCTCTTATTTCCTACTGAAGAAGAGGAATTACTTAGCCTTGCTGGTAAGTATTTAGCAACCACAGGACTGTTTTAGGCTTATTTAAGAGTAGATTTACGCAATGAGTGCTGATTTTTTTCCATCCTTATTCTTTTGGGATGGAATTGTTGCCATTATATCTCACTTTATTTGCTGTCTTGTACCATGAAGTTTGGGGTTTTTTTGCTATAAATTTACAGAGTAGAAATATAACAAACTGTTTTTTTAAAAAACCCACATAGTTCTTTCCTCTCTTGTTCTTAGGAGTTGGCTTGAAAAGTGTCTTTTAAATGCATAAGCTAAGTGAAATGAGATAAAGTGAGAGAACAGAGAATGGCTCTTGTTTGGGGATTATGTCACTCCTCTGGGACTGAATCCAGTGATATCTCAATTAAATGACTGATTCAACAAATATTGTCAGGGCAGACTAATGGTGCCTAGATAGGCACTATGTCACCCCTGGTGCTCCTACTGCATGGTGATATGAAGACTAGGCTGGACTGTGAACCAAGTGGGCACTGATGCTTTCAGGCAGATGGGAATTAACTCTGGCTTTGCATCTAAGCAAATGTAGGTGTTCTTTCCATTGACCTACTGACAGGAAGGGGGTACTTTTCACTATTGGTTAATACAGTTTGGGGTTTTTTTTTTTCCTTTGCTTTGCCTTTTGTTTTCCCAAGGGTCTAAAAAAGTGCTTTGATTAGGGCCAAACTGAACATTTTATGTTAAAGTGATTTTTTTTTTGCATTTTTTCAAGAAAAGGATGGAGAGTTAGAATACAAGTTTTTCAGTCTGAGATTTCTCACCTTGAACCTGAATTTTACAAATCCAAGAAATTGTCCTATAGGGAATCCTTTAGGTGTTTAAATATAAATTGATAGACTTCAAAGAAGCTTTGAAAAGAACTTCAAATAAATATTTAGAGGACATGTAAGACATTTATCTGTCAGAGAACAGCCTCAGTAAACACTAACTTTCACATGAGTATTAGATTTTTTAATACAGGCAGTCCTACTCTAATCTTACATGCTCAGCCTGTTTACGCTCATTTTTCAGTCCATAATTAACTGAAAATGGGAAACAACCAGCCTGATGCTTCCTCAGTTCCTACCCCCGGCTGTTTTCTCTGCAAGGTTGTACATGGTATGCCCTGATATTTCTTGTTTACTCTTCAAAACACCAAGCCAAAGATAGGCCCCTGAGCCTCCTCTTTAGACAAAAAAAAAAAAAAAAAAAAGATTAATTGGATCTTAAAATATATGGGATGGATTGTCCTCTGGGGACACCCGCCTCACATCACTGACAATTGAGGAAGTCAAGAAATTTAATTTTCAGACTGCTAGAGGTAGGTGAGATAACATAGAGATTTCAGGCACTCATAACATTAAAAAGGCAAGGAAAAATGTATGTAGACATCTAAACTGGCTGATAGATATCTAAATCATTTCTCCATTTATCTCAAAGGCATTTTTAAAAATCTCACTATGTATGCATGTTAGACATAGTACCATTTGCCAGTTTTCCTTTAGACATTTCTGAAATTTGACTTATGCTCAACTTCACAAATGTCACTGTACCAAATTTTTCCTGAGAACTATTTTAAACTAAAAAAGCTGAGAAAGTACAGACATTCTATATGCAGAGAAAGATGAGTGCAGCGAGCTTATTTAGTTCTTATACATCTTTCTAGCTGCTGAAGTCTTTACTGGAACCCAATTTATAATTAATGTAGATTTCATGTAATGAAATACTATGATATGATAATATGACACTGAAAAGTCCACCCACCATGATAGTACTAGGGAAAAAAAAAAAGTTGAACACAGTAGATATTTACCTTGTAACACATTTAGTAGAAAAGCATTGAGTGAAACCTTGGGCTTTCAAAAATACTAATAAATAATTTTCATACTATGTCCTAAGGATTTCAGATCTTCGTAAGTCATTTTACTGAAAGCTTCTTTTTGCTCAAAAAGGGCATTTGAACTTCTTGTTCCTGTAAATCAAAAGCCTGATCCATATCTCTTTTACATCAGTGTAGTTTAATGATCTGAATACCATTGTGTTGTGAAAATCAGGCTGATAGTATCAATGGAGAATGTGATTAACTGAGAAATACTGACCATGATAGAAACAGATGTAGAACCATCATTCAAGAAGGGGGAATTCCTCAAGGACGTGAGTAATTTCTCATGGTGACAATACTTCCATTACAAATTCTGGTACATATGCCTCATATAATTCTTGCCAAGCTATGGCAATCGCTGCAGGAATGTCAATTAACAATATGACATTTTCCTAGGAAGTGTACCACACATTAAAAAGAGGCATTTGCCATGTGCAAGACATAAAAAGCACAAGAAGAGAGACTAATGATCTGGCACTCATTATTTATGGGAAAATGAATATAAATAGAAGAATCACTAAAGTAAATTGCTGTATATGTCTTTGCATTAAACTTTATGCTTCTACTCCATCAGGGAAGGATATCAGATTGGTTGGATGTGACCCATTCTTGACAAATACATACTAGCTGTTTCTTATCACCTTATTATCCTTCCAGGGTTTGCAAAGTGATTGTTCAACAATCTTCTTCCCTATCTTTATGACTTTCACATTAAGGTTGCCTGGTCTATAAGTTTCTGGATCCTTTTTTATTTTGCTGCTATTTAAAGATAAGTATTATGCTTCCCTACTCCCATCCTCTGGGTCCTGCCCTGACCTCCACAAGTTCTAAGGGAATGGTTGCTAAAGTTTACAAGATTATTTCAGATAGTGTCCTGAACCTTTGGAAATTAAATTCCATCAGATTCTGCTGGCTCAGAGACATTTATCTTACCTGACAATATACAGTTACCCAAAATCACTAAGGACTCTATTCAAATGCCTAAACATAGGTGTCCAGAACTTGAGTATTCAAGATACATGACTGAAAGGATTTGTAGTCTTAGAAAATGGCATTGAATTTTAATTTATTTGTTGATTCAGACACCCACAGAAAGGGGAAAGATTCAGATACAAATTCAGGTACATAAATTTTAGTATCTGCAGTGTAGGTATGCACCTGGGAGGTAAGTATTCATGATCTCATCACAGTCAGTGGAAGCTCTTTCAATAGTCAGTAAGATCCATAAAACTATTCAGGATATCCTGAAACTGACACATATACCTGATCAACTGAAAAGCTCTCTTGACTGTGTTTGTTTACTAGTGATGAAATCCAGTTGTGGAAACATAGACATCCACTGACATCTCAGATACCTTTCAGCATCTGACATACAGACAAATGTAAGACAGAATGACACAGGGTCTCTTAATGATCTTTTGAACTGGCAGATGGACAGAGACAGAATATATCCCAGGGCTTCTTAAATAGCACAAGATACCTGACTTTAAGCAGCTGAATCCCACCTTTGACCTCTGTTGATACAATGGGAACCAAGAAAGCCTTATCTTGATTCAGGTTCCCCTGGACAGGCTGCTCATGCCATTAAAGATGAGGTTTCTACCTGTGATTCAAGAAAAGCATGAGTTTCCTATAAGTCTTTAAAGTAACATCCCTTAACAGGGTTCAAGCAGCAGCAGACATAGTTGTTCAAGTAACTGAATCAACCTCTGTTGCACAAGATATATGAACATCTACTATTCCTAAGTACAATTCTTTTCTCCTTTTTTTTTTTTTTAAAAAAAAAAATAAAAAAAATTCAAATACCACTTTTACTGTAGTACCATTCCTCCATAAGAAAGCTTATCTTTGGCAGTGATGCTAGAGAAAGTCTGATGGTAACCATCCAGGTCTTGTCTGTGGTTCCTCAAGAGCCCAAGCTGGCTTTTGATCACCTTGGCCCTCTCTTTGATGGTCTGTATTTTCAGATTGACCTGGATATTTTGTTAATGTTGTGGTTGGTGACATTCTTATTCCACCTATTCCTGCTGAGATTGAGTGCAAGTTGTCAGGACATGCCCATTGTTAAGACTGGACCACTCATTACTCATTTACCAATATTTATCCTCTTCTAGACTTAAAAGATAAACTGTAAGCTTAACTCTATGTTGTCTTGATTGCTTCCTGTCATTACATAAAGTGATCAGAAAAAACCCAGGTAGTATTTTTCTGTTCTTTTGGTCTTGAGCTATTTACCACAGATCACTTTAATGCCCGTTTCCCATTGATCATATCTCCTATATTTGTATACACTTAGATTACCCAGCAAATATTCCCCTTTATCAGCACTAGCTATCATTCTTTCTCACTATATTATCAGCTTCTTTTGTAGCTTCTAAATCTCTTTTATATTTTATTGAAAATGGAGACAAGATAACTTGGAGCTAGATCCAACACGCACTGAGGTATTTTTTTGCCACGTTCTCTACTGAAGTGTACTACAGTTTACTAAAGCTTGAATTCTTAAAGCTTCTATAAGGTAATTCTATAAGGTAATTCTGAGTGGGTATTCTGAGTGGTAATTCTATAAGGTAATTTTGAGTGGGTATGTCTATATCAGTACATTAAACAGCCCGGAATGGGCACTGCAAATCTATTTGCTGTATTTCTGATTGTCAGAGAGGTCTTGGGCACAGGTTTGGTCTGGGCCAAGTAACGTTCTCACAAATAGTTCCCAGGAATGGTTTAGGATATATTATAGGCCAGGAACCATTCCCAAGAGGAAATTTGGATATGGCCGCTCTATTTTGTAGGCTAGGAGATTTGAAACATGGATGTTGTCAGATAATGCCAGCTGGCCTCCAGGATGGAAAATAATCAGTGACAGAGTCTTGGTAACTGGTATGGATACAGCTATTTCTTCCAGTGGTTATTAGATGTATAAATACTTAAAAAACTGTGAATCCAAGCTATATTTTTTTTCCCTTGCTACATACAGAATCTAGTTAGAATCAAATAGACTGTATTTTCTTCCTTGGAGTTTCATACATTTACAAAACATCTGGAGTGGGGTTCACCTGAACACATATAACTCTAAGGTAGCTGTTCAGACACTCTTTTTTAGTCCATGAAAAAGGACTGGTTTTAGTGGATGATTCATTTCAGCCTAGGAGGACTTCTAAACCAGGACAGATTAATTATGACCCAACAGTACATAATTCATCCCATTGATTACAGAGGGAACTTACGATGACTTGCTGAGGGAACCAGCTTAGACAGCTATACAGTGCATAGCTTGAACTTTATTTCTTCTGGCTTCTGTGAGTTTCAAGATTTCAATTTTGCCTTCTAATTTGATTTTTATGAAGTTTTCACTGCTCAGCTAGAGTTAGTTGGCATCATAATACTGAAAACAAGACTCTTAAACCAAATAAAACAAGCTCGCTATCTGTTGGTTTTTCTGGTTTTCTGTGATAATAAATGGTTTATTTTGTGTAATTCCTTTTTAGTCTTCATTAAAAAAAGAAAAAAGTCCTTAATCTAGTTACCTTATTTCTTCCTTGCTTGTCTTGTTTACACTTCGCATAAGAATGGTGATTGATGTACATCTTATCTCTTTTCCTCCAGGATTTTCTCTCCAACTGTTTAATGTTGTAATGATTTTATGTTTCAGAATCTGTCTAACAATTCTAAAGCCTCTTTGAATCGTCCTTTTTTGTAAATGAAGACCAAAGAGCAATAACATACTAATAAACTTCTCCTCAGAGTAGGAAATTCAATCATGTATTAATAAACACTCATTCTCAACTCACCCCGTGCCTTTAAGCTCTTTAATATTTTTCCCCTATTAGTCAACAGAGACTCCAAAATTGCCCCAATTCAACTGCTTGTTCAGACTGTCAGAATAGATGATTAAAACAATTCAGTAATACTATACTTTTTCTCCCCATAACTTATGGTGTCTTATGAATAAAAAGCTTCTGATCTTTCCTAAATTTTCTAAGGTGCACAGAAATTTAACCTTCACCTTATCAGTGGGACAAGATATCCAACCACTGTTGAGGTTCTGGGGTTTTGTCATATTCAGCTAGAGTTCCTGGATTCAGTGATGTTTTCTCTCTGAATTGAAGGCCTAGAGAAGAGGTTCTTTTATTCATTTGTTTTGCTTGCATGTTGCCAGATGGGCAACTTAAAAAGCTTTGCAAGTTTAGACACGGCCCCTTGGCAGAATTTAAAATACAAGTGAACTTTTCTGCAAAAAAGGCTGCAGTATTCTGCAATAGAAAAAGTTGTCAGTTACCCTTTAAAAAAGAGGGAGGAGACGTAAATCTCATCCACTACCTGACTTTGCTTCTCCTGGTTCATTTTTCCCATTTACTCACTGTCCTCTCCTCCCTTGCCTGCCATGATTCTCCTTCGATGTCAAGAAATGGTCTTTGTGATTATTCCCATACAGATAACATGGTTTGGCAAAGAAATCCTATGTAATTCCTGCATGAGTTGCCGGACAACCCCACAGCCCCTCTCCAGTTCTTGAACATCAGGTACTCTATAGCAGAAGCCTCATATAAAGTTCTCTCCTTGTCAACTGAAAATTTCCAACTTAAACATCCTGTATTCCATCATTTATTAGATTAGTGTTAAAAGTCCTGGAATGTTTTCAGTCCCAGACCTCGAGCCGGCCTGAATTGTTTCAACAGTTTTTGAATAGTTGGGATTGTTTAGACATCAGGAAGCATTCACAGAAATAAAAGCCATCTTCTTGGAAGATCCCCCTCGGAGTATGAATCCCCTTATCAGGGCTACCATGGCAGAGCTGACACCGGAGAGGGACTTCTGTAAACTACATGTGTAAATTTCATACTTGGGAAGAGGAAAATATGCAAGATAAATGTATGACAATGACTAGAGAAAGCACCAAGAGCAGAAGTAGATGAAAAGTTAATATTGAAAGCAGCAGTGAGAAGTCACTCCCAACAGCACTAGCAAGTACCAAGTTTCATAAGTGATGTTTCTTTAACCTATCCACCCATAGATAAGGTACACCACTGCTACCTATGTTTCTCTACCATTGCAGCTCAGGGAAGACTAATACATTTAGCCTTTTTCCTTAAAAGCTTAGAAAGAATATGTTCCTCCACTTTTTCCTCCCTGTATCTTACCCTTCAGCTCTTTCTTACTGCAATACGCTATTAGAAAAAAAAAAAAGACAAACTGTTAGCGCAAGAATAAGTTTTCAGTGCAACATCACAACCTCCCAAGGTGTCTTTAAAAAAAATAAATTGTATATGTTATAATAAAAACAGAATCTATCTTAACTAAGATGTCTGGAAGTCAAGTATTTCAATCAATGTTCAGCAAGTATTTTCTATGAGGTCTGCAAACATTGGTAGAGACTTGCACACATCAAGAATTACCATAAGAGTAAATACAAACAGAAAAATTGAGTTCAGAAAATTCAGACTTTGCTTGATTTGTAACTGTAGAAAAGAAGAGGACAATAATGTTATTTTTCTCCCACCTATCTTTCCAAATATGAGGTGGAGATATGAAGGGACATAATTTTTCACATCTGCAAGAACTTACTTTGATCTAAATCCATAGTTCAGCTCGGAGACAAATTTGCAGCATCTTGTAGTGGTTATGTGCTTTAACATGAGTTCAAAACAGAAAAGATCACAAATCTACTACAGGGATTGGAATTTGAGAGAGGTGAAAATGGTTGTCCTACCAATACCATGGTATAACCTGATGTATGTGTTGTGCTACTTGATGCAGGCAAAGTTTCACAGCCTCTTCTGTGCTTTTCCCTTTTCTCACTTTAATGGATCAAATTGCCAACATTTTTTTAAAAGAGGGGATAAAGAAGCCCCAAAGCATTTCTCTTTCAGATATAATGCTAACAAAGCATATTGCAAACTTCAGTAAAAATGAGCTTGGAAACCCCACTTTTTGAATTTAAACATCTTTTTAATCCACTGTGTGTTTCCCCTGTAAAACAGATCTAGTTGTACTGGGTAGGAAGGTGTAAATTGGAAACTAAAGCAGGATACCACTCACATAAATTCATTTTTCTTTCTGATGAGGTTACATTCTTACATAGTGAAGTGCCCTATATTCAGAAAGAACTCAAATTACCATAAGATACAATTTTTAACAGTGGGCCATTAACTTTGAAAAGCCATTTGGCAGTAAATATATTTCACTAAAATACTGTCCAGAGACATCTGTTAGAATTAGAAATGCATTAGCATAGATTCTTTATAGCTCAAAGACTATAATATATGTTATTTGAAGATATTCCAGTGCGGGGGAAGGAAGAAGTTATCTTCTATGACACTAACCTAAATAAAAATCTAATTGCTAAAATAGCCAAGAGTATTCAGCAGCAGTGTTGTGGTAGTGGCACCGGTAATGCTATCAGTTCAGAAATGTGAGGCTGTAGAGAACATGAAGAGCCTGAAGCATGAAGAAATATCAGCCTATTTTCTTTTCTTATGCAAGATATCTAAACAAATGCAGGAGAACACAGTAGATCTGTTTCCACAAAACTTGCCGCACACCCACAGCAAATCTCATTCAGAATAAGACCTGAGTGTATTTCAAGAAGCTGTGCTTGTAAAGAACAGTTCAAAATATCAGAGTCAGAAAGGAAAAAACAAATTATTTTCTATCAGGAAGCTCACCTTTTGGTTAAGTTTTTCAAAGGATGTCAATTTTTTTTACTGTTACTGGTTTCAGGTAGCTGGAACTTTTAACCAGTTCCAGATAACTAAAAACCACCGTATGTCTAGCAGTCAAAATGTGTTGCTTTTTGCCTAAAAACAAAAAGAAGAGTGAATGGTTTTCTTTTGGTTTTGTCAAACAAGCATTACTGCAGGGCAGAAGCATGTGCTTTCATGTAGAAATTCTTTAGCTGAGAGCACTTTCAACAAATTATTTTCTCATGAGCTTTGCTTTAGGAAGAAGAAGTGAGGAAACATAAATAAAAATCCTCAAAACTGGCTAGTATAAATGCCATAATAAAGCATGACTTTATGTCACACTTCCTCAGCTACTGCCTTGTGATCTCAGAGAATCTGGAAGTGTCTGGAAATAGAGATGACTCTAAATGCAGTAATTGATCAGTCCACAGGAAAGACAAAGTTATGGACACCAAGAGTGCTTAGGAGTCAATTTCTGTATCTTCAGACACGAGGAAGGAAATCTAGTTCAAAATTATCACCTATGCTCCCTCTTTTGTCACTGGAGAGAGAAAGGAGACCCTCCAGGTACCTAAGATAGGGACCTCTTTCTACTGAGAAATATTAGGAAGTGAAATGATTATAATAACTATGGTTTGCTTATCTATTTTAAAATAATAACCAAAGACTTAATCATGCTAGACAACACACATAGAATCATAGAATTGTTTTTGTTGGAACAGACTTTCAAGATCATGGAGTCCAACTGTTAACCCAGCACTGTCAGGTCACCACTAAACCAGGTCCCTAAGTGCCACATCTACACATCTTTAAAATACCTCTGGGGATGATGACTCTACCACTGCCCTGGGCAGCCTGCTCCAGTGCTCTGAAGTTCCTCATCCTCTTCCTCATGATAACTGATCTTTTTAAAGGGAATAATCTCCCAAAAGAGTCTTTATGAAGACTGATGTGTGGGTAAGATCTGAAATTTTTAAGTATCACAAATCTTGGAGTTGAGAGTCTAAGAAAAAATAGACATAGTGTGGAGAGAGCTTTATAAATTCTTGAATCTGAAACAAGAGTGACTATTTCAATAGTTAACATTTTTGACTTGCCAAGATATTCCAACAGAGTTTTGATATTCCATATACATTGTTTGCCATATAACACGTATCACCTGATTTTCCTCACCATCTTTCAAGAAGCTGTTCAGAGCTACTGACTAAGAGTTCAAAACATAGTGGTGAGGTAGATAAAGCTGTATGGGAAAAAATAAGGAATTTAAATTATGTTTTGAACAGAAAAAGAAGTCGAAATGGCCTTGAACAGAGAGCCACAAGCCAAGTCTTCATAATAAGCAGTAAGATTGTTGTAAGGCATCACTACCACTTTAACTTTCCCATTCTGAGTGCCTGTGAAGTGTGACATTACATAAATATACTGCACATCATAAAATGTGAACATCACTCTAAACTCTAGATTCAGGAGTTTCACACTTGTGATTCAGGAAAGTATCCCATTCAGGAAAATACTTCAGCATATACTTGAGTGATTGTATTTAAATGTATGTTTAAAGCTAAATGAGAACAGAGATGGAGTTATGTCTGTGCTTAAGTACTTTTCCGAATTGCCATTTCAATTACACTGTCTTAAACCCAAGTACATCTGTGAAAATTTCTTAAATTACTTTGGATTCACTCCTGTATAAATGAGCTCTATGGGTTCAGCTTCATTTTATTTACGGTAGGTCTCTAGTCAGCTAAGAAGTTACACCAAGGATCAGTCTGTCTTGATGGAAATTAGGGAAGGGGTGATTTTTTTTTCTGTCACAGCTGTTAGGAAATATAAATACACTGTCATTTTTAGTAATTCTCTACAGAATCCTTGAAGCACGCCTGTGGTGGAAACTGGAGGTAAAACATTCATGAGAAACATCCTAGAGGAGACCAAAGTGGTACTGAAGCACATTTAAAATCGTTGGAGTTTGTTTTGTTTTAAAGACCCCTGAGAATAAAAACATTTAGTATATAGGTTGTCTGCTGGAAAAAAAGTCTTCTTTTGTTTTTTAGATATATTGGATTTAGCTTCCTTATGAAATGTTTGTTATGTTCCCTGTTCTTCTTCTGAGCCCATAGGGATTTTTCAGCCGCTTTAAAATGTGCCATCTGCTAGAGACATCCATTATAAAATTACAACAACCTAAATTTATGTGCCTGTTTTATTCTTAGGAGAAACACCAATACCTTGAAGTTTAAAAAAAGTAGAATGCTTTACAGACCAGATTTCTTAAATGTTTTTTCCTCAATTAACAGAATATACAATAGAGCAAGTTCTCACAAGTAGTAAATAGAGAGAAAATAATTGCCCTTGTGAGGCCAGCTAAGATTATATGATTACTCCCATCTCACTTTCCAGTCCAGAAAAAGTGGATTTTTGCTTGGCTCTTCAAAGTATCCAATATGGCATAAATAAATAAATCATCTCAATAAAGAAAGCAGATATAAATATTCTCAACTGCATAGAAGATTGTACCTTTACTAATACTGTTATTAATTATATAACAGTCAAACGCTTGTGCTATTTTGCACTAAGGAAGACATTTTGCAGATGCACGGCTCTTGCAAGACCACAGATGTGTCAATATATATTTTATTCCATTATATTTGAACATTCTTCCATGAGAGATAAATAGCACCAGATCCACCACAGGGTGTTAGAGGATATAAGCCTACCGAGTTAGCCAGAAGAATTCCTATTCATTTCAGCCAAATAGCTAATCCATAGATTTTTTTTTTTCCCCTTTTGGCAAAAACTGGCAACAAAGTTAGATTAAAGTGATAAATCATGGAATATTCCCTGGTGGTGGTGAATGGTGCTGGTTGCAATTATCACAGAAAGCTACTGTAAAGCTCAGATGAGATTTTGCCCTCATATTTTAGCCTTCCAGGATCCAGATTCATTGCTTACAGTTGCACACATGATTCAGTAATTCAAAAACAGAGAAAATAAAATTTTGGAGAGACTGAAGTATAAGAAATTACCTCCAGTTTACTGGGAGTGATGGAGGCTCTGTCTCTGTGTAAAGGAAATAATGTCTTTTCAACTTGTTTTCTCTTAGCCTGAGATGACTGTCTCTCAAAAACGCCATCAGCAAAACTCAACAGAACTATTTTTATGGACAGAAGAAGTCATAATAAAAATTGTTATGAAAATCACAATCTAATAACAACAAAGAAGACAAGATCTGGATACTCCTGTGAATAGTGATGCAGTAACTAGTGATTGTTAATGCTGAGAAAGACCAGCTGGAGCAGGTGCTTTTTGTATTACATGGTTTCGAAGAAAGGCTCATCCAGTTTAGCTCAGCAATAGCCTAAGGGATGGGAACAATGCACAGCTTCTACACAGAATATAGCATTCATTATTAGATGTTGCTTCATGGCTTCATGCCACCTAATTTTAGGTACTTAAGAGGTGTTTTACACTAGTAGTTAGTAGCACTGGTCTTCCTTATAACCACTGGGAAGAGACACATTAATGAGATCAGAAACACCTACTGGACATCCCTCTTTCCCTTTGGCTATAGAAAGCACTTTGGGCAAGCAGGCATCTCAGACAAGTGCCTGAAGCTAGGAGAGAGGAGGGGTAGCCTCAGCATGTGTCAGAGAAAAGTGTTGAATAGATGATACGATGCATTTCTGGGAAACTAACCACAAGTTGAAGAAAGGGGTCTAATTTAGAGCCAGTGCCTGACAACTTTCTGTCTCCAAAACTCAGTCAAGGAGTATCATACTCTGAGGAAAATAAACACAAATAAGGCAAAGAGAATGCCACAATAAATATTGGAAGAGTATGTGCATCACGGAAGGAACAATATCTAGTCATAACTATTTCACCCTGGTGAATTAACCTCATAATTTTTTCTTGTGCTACAATAGAGCATTGGTTTTAAGAGCTGCCTTTCTGTTTGAGTAAGGACTGTGTTGTCATTAGAGGAGTGAGGTGTAACGTTGTGCAAGTAGGAAAGCAGGAATGAATGTGAAATGAACTCACAATAGGAGGAAGAAATGCACTTTCCAGCAATGACTAGGATGTCATGCAGCCTCAGCCACGCTCTCTACAGCACAAGGACTGCAGGGGAGATGTTTGTACTAAGAGGTGCTGGAAGAGAGGAAACACCCAAACAGTGATGACAAAAGTGGTTTTTTTTTCAATATGTGGCTGTTGATTGTCAGTATTACAGTTTATGAGGTGGTTGAGGAGCCTGGAGCATGTATTCCCAGTTGTCATCTCATCCACCTCACAAGAAAATGTTTCCGTCTCTATATGTTTGAGGATCATGGTCAGCCCTTAAACAAACTCACTTTTCCTTTCCCTTTGGTCTAGTCCTTTTCTTCTTTATGCAAGTTCTTTCTCTATTTTGTTTTGTTTCTTTTTTTCCTCCCCTTTTGCAAGAGTCAGATTTCCTTGGGCTATCATTACTGACAAACTTACAGGAACTGTATCTGCTGCCAAGGGCCTCTCCCTGCTCCTACATCCTCCTCATGAGTGTTTTTATTCCTCATGGTCATATTCCTTCTTTGCTACTCTCGGCTTATTGCCCGGTTTCCTTCTGTCTGACTCAATGGGGAATAACAGGACTGCAACCTATATTTTCAAACATTTCACTCACTTTGGGGTACCATCTTGAAAATATCTCCATCTGTGTTTTTTACAGGGGCCATGAATCTAGGGCTCACGCCAAATTCCATGGGGTTAAGGTAGGTACCAGCACGAGGAGGATGAAACCCTCTTGTCTTTCATTCTTTTCCTGCTTTATTCACTTGGTTCCAGAAATGCAAGCATTTCTGTTGTCAGTCCTGGAAGGGAGGTCACATCAGAAAATCACAATAGTCTCTTTTATTATTCTGTCCTACAAAGAATTTTATTTGAAAACTGCCAGTGTCAGCTGCCTTTCCTCATGGAGGAAAGATCTCTTAGCACAGACGAATGCAAGGTAGTGATAAACCCTTCATAAAAACCCCAGCCATCAGCAAACCTGAAATAATCCTCTCCCACCTCTTGGGAGTGGAATGTGCACCACTACTACATCAGGAGACCTTCAACCCTCATCTGCTGCGGCTGTGAAATTCAATTGGTTTAATCAGCCCGGAGAACATGTTCCTACTTTGTCAGACCTCAGATTCAGCTGCAGAAAAAACTGCAAGTCTCTCACAAATGAAACAAGACACAAATGAAACAATTCTATCCTTAGAAATACAAACATATGTTTATATACTTATTTCTATTTTAAGACCATTCTCCCATCTCATTGGATAGAGAAACTAAATGCCAGCCTGATTAGGAAATTTAAAATTTTGACACCTAGTTGCACTAAGTGCACTGAGGAGAGGAGAGGAGAGGAGAGGGGGGGGAGGGGGAGGGGAGCGGGACAGGAGAGGGGCGGGGG
>JAVSBS010025975.1:40875-70613 GCA_033124195.1 Coracias cyanogaster
GGAGAGGAGAGGAGAGGGACAGGAGAGGGACAGGAGAGGGACAGGAGAGGGACAGGAGAGGGACAGGAGAGGAGAGGAGGAAGAATGAACTTCTGTCCTTTTTTGCTCTCATGTGTCTCTTTCCAGTAAGTAAGCTTCTTAAGTCACCAGCTGATTCCTTATTAAATTCTAGAACTGACAGTTTTTCTCCTAGTTTTTTTCTGTGTGATTTTCTACCACTGTGGTTAGAAAACAGAGCCCACCTATACTTGGTAGCAATGCCAGTCTCATTCAAATGTGGAAATAACGCTGATATATGTGCTTGTGTCTGTGAGCCTGTGCTGTGTGAACCAATGGGCTCCATGAGCACATCACCCAAGGCTGAAAATAATAGTCAGAGAAAAATGCTTCGGTAAAAGAGCAGAGCTCTATTCACTGTAAACTTCACCAGCTTGAGACTGATTTATGTCAGCTCTACCACACACTTGTGTGCTATTTTGAGCTGGAAATTTTAGCCTAATCACACTGGAAATTTTTTTATTGTTCCTCAAGAATATGGAAACATAGGGGCAGAATTTTGAGTCCCAATGTTGTAATGTGTTTTCTACGTTATGATAATAGTATTTAGGTTGATTTTAAAATCTGTTGGGCTACATTTTCCTTTTTGTCACTATCATTGTCTTTCTGGCAACTAGGCAATCCAGATCAAAATCTCAAAAGTGCCCAAAGGCAATTACTGGACTAAGCTCAGGGAGGCATTTAGAAAACAGAGAAATGTGATGATTCCCCTTAGAACTCAGTTGAGACTTTTATCATCTCATTTTCTTTTTGTGTTATCAGATGTTATTTGTCCTCCCTTCCACAACACAAGGGAAATAGAGGCTTCCAGGACATTTTTCAATGAAGCCAAGTGCTTAAACCTTTATTAGAAAGTCTCTTTACCTCTTATGGGCTATGTTACGTCAGGTTTATATGGCATGCCATGAAAGGATTATCACATGAGCATGAGAGCTACAGAGATCTCACATTATTCTCAGAGAAGTCAGAGATAAACAGCAGCCTGGTCCACATTAGGTTATTTAGCCTACACTCTGAGTTAAATCTCAGAAAATATGCCCAGACCTAGGTAAAAATATTGAGGGAGTATCTCTCCATCCAAATAGGAAAGAGTGGTCAGATGTTTATGATATGGAGGTTACCACAAGCTCTTGGCACTGGAGGTGGCATCCCTCTGCCCTCACAGATAGCCCTGGGTGAGATGTCTAAGCGGAGCACAGTCTTCTCTTTTGCAGTAAAGGAGCAGCAGATGCCCTGTGTTCTTTTGAGGGATGGTTGTCCTTTGTAGCTGTCTCCTTCTCTCCATTGACTGTAAAAGCAAGTCTGCATGAGTAGTAGTTCAGGCACATCCTTGGTACACTACGACAGCTTTTCATGAGAATGACCATTTCATGGTTCTCCTGTCCTCCGGTGTCATCCAAAGTGCCTTATTTCAGCACAGCTGTTAAGGATGTGCTGAATACACTCTTCTTCAGCACTTTTGCCATATTTATCATCAGTACTAAACGTGTTCATAAACAGAGAAGTTTCCTTGAACTATGGCTATCTTGTAAATAGTAATTGAAGCTAACAGGACTTCTACTGGCTTCCATTGTTATGAAACTACACTTTTGGCAATCTTTTTCAGGCAGGTATTATCTTTTAATGACATTTACATTTAATGTCCAACAATCTAGAAATTTCAATGTCTTGGCAACTTGTGATTTTGTAAGTTCCCTTCAATAACAGATCAAACAGATCACATCCCTCTTTTTCCCTCCCAGCTTTGAATGGAGTGCTGTAGAATACTGGGGTAAAATATATATCTTTTGCCTGCTCTGAATGGAATGGAGTTTTGAATTTAGGAGCACATGGAAGATCATCTACTGCACAGGTGGGATTCATCTCAATAATTTTAGAGCTCTGAAATATTGTACCCAATCTAAACTGCTTTTCAAAGTCCATCTACAGTCAGTGGAGACATAGGTGCCTCACCATATCACCAAGTAGGTAAAATATGTAGGATTTATCACTTTTTAGGGCACCTGCTTGTCACCAGTAATTATTAATAGAGTCAAGACAACTAATTAGGCTGTAAGCCTAAGTTTTGAATAGCTAAGTTACATAAGGCAAACTTTTATGTAGGCATCTACCTCTCCCCACCAGGTCCAGAGACAGCCACAGTCTTTCCGCCCTGGATAATAAGAAGCTCAGATTGCTTGTTCAGCTTCAATGTCGTGTTAGTTGTTAAAATTCATCTCAGACACAAAGGTAAATAATCTGAATAAAATTCAAAATGTATTAAAAAAAATAGTAGATTGAAACCAAGCACAACTGCATTGATTAGATCAAAAGCCCATGTGGTTTTGTCTTATTCCCAATGATGGCTTTAAAAACAGAAAACACAGACTTCACCAATTTTGTTTCATAGCAGAAACTTTTTCCTCAGTAGTCTTGGTGACTCAGCACTCAAATTACCATATTTCAATATATGACCCAGTGTAATTAGGGTAATATTTTTTTTAGCTGGTTGTTACTTTTATGCTGTAGCTGAGTCTCTAGAACTAGTAATTTATCTCCAGTGATGAGTCTGCCCTCTTTTCAGTATTCAATGGCTCATACATCGCAGCTACTACTTGAAGCAGCAGAGACTGGAAGACTATGGGCTGTTCTTTGGAAAGCTCTTTCCTGCCAAATCCCCTCATTTCTGCAGTGACAGATGTTTGCATTTTAAGACCTAGTTTATTTCATGAGTTTTCATATTTAATAGCACTTTTTCTGTGCTCGCATAAAGCATGCCAAAGTTTTTCAGAAGACGTTAAGGATGAAATTAATGTCTCCTAAATTTAGCCATGTTGAGTTTTGTGTATAATCTAAATTTGTTGTCCTTGGCTCCTTCTCTTGTCAACACAGAGAGAGGAGAACATCAGTGGGGGTTCAAAACCATTTCTAACTCCCACCCTGGGATGGGAAGAAGCACTCCCTGGACGTACGGCTTTGCCTGGCCATGGCACGCTCAACCTGGACAACTAACTGGCTTAGACTGGATGCCTTGTTTTTAAATAGCTAATGTTAGGGAAGATGAATTCTTATACAAATCATCTTTACATGATGAATTGGATCCTATGCTGCACAGGACTTGGGAAGGCCTCGGGGAAAATGGTGTCTTTTTTTCTCTTGAAGTAGAATCTCCTGACAGACACATGGGGTGCAGAAACATCAAGCACACACTGACAGGAAGATAGGTATGTTGATAAAAAGCACCCCGACACAATGGGACAATGGAGTGACAAACAAAGAATGGGAAGAAACACCATGGAGTGCAGAGAGTGTGATGTGAAAGGGAGGCTAAAGCAGAAGTAGACTTACCACTTTCTGCCTTGGCATTACCAAGCTAGCTCTAGCTGGCAGTTTTCAGGGTTATATCCTGTCTCAGAGCAGTGGTGCAGTGGAGCAGGCAGGGAAGAAGGTAAGAGAAGCTACAAGCCACTGTATTCTTCTCATTGCCTCTACTTGAGGCCATGGGACAGTAATTTGGGATCTCTAGCTGGCTATTAATTTGTACTGTTCCTCCTTGACAGTGCAAGAAGAAAGGTCAGGCCTTCCCCAGGTCACAAGCTTTGATCTGTACCTTGGTTTAGAAGTTTTCAGTTCAACAGGAGAAAAACATCCAATGATTTGATCTGCAGAGTGAGCCCAGTCAACTTCATTACCTTATTAAAAAAGGATTGATGCAAAACCTTTCCCCAGTGCTCATCCCAGCATCTATGTGGATGCAAAATATCATGCAAATTAGGTAATTAACTAGGTTTTGCTTCATTAATAGATAAATCAGAGCAATAAGAGTCTTCCTAAATACTAGCTATGCATTTATCAAAAAATAGGACATCTAATGCAATTATTTTTATTAGATCTTTTGTATGTGATCACAGAGCATAAAAAGGAATTAGAGTTCCATGTTTATTATTATTAAAGAATCCCCCTAGCCTCTTTATTTAGTTTGGCTCAAAATAGAAAGCAATGCTAGTATTGTAATTCATTAATTATCAGACTCACATTTTAATTCATAAGTCAAAGATTCCTGCTTTCAGCTTGTTCCTAGTTATACTGGAGTTAAGGGCATGTTGGAAGGACAGAAAGTTAAAGCTGAAATTATATTAAATACTCAGATAAGCAGCCATATACTCTATACTAACCTGGATTAGGATGACTGAACCACATCTTTCGAGCATAGACCCTTCCATGGAGCTGACATCCCAGCTGAAGGAAGACATACTAATACTTTTAAGACATCTGACTTCATATTCCTACCAGATCTGCCCCTACAGTATCTAATCACTCCAAAAGTTGCCAGTTATACACTCTCCATTGTACACATCATTCTATAAAACTGCTTGTACAGGGTAATAGCATTTCAATTATGCTGTAAGTTTGAAGTTGTTTTTGTATAATTATATTCTAGGCTAAAATGTTTTTGTTACTACTTCTGTGCCCCAAACTGTGCTTATTAAGCATGAAAGAAATAGAGAGAAATATCAATAACTCCCTCACATAGATGAACTGTCAGGTGAAAAATGGGCATGAAAAGTATCTCAAAGTTAACTGCAATGTGGCTGTGTTATTGTTTCATCATAACTACAGTGTAATTATAGCAGCTCTTCCCAAGAATATATCACTTATGACTTTTCTTCTGTCAAAGTAGAAATTAATTTTTATGGGAAGATATTAAAAATATTTTAACTAACACAAAGAAACGTGAGTCATTAAAACTTCATCAGAAGAGATAAAAGATTCAGGATGCGTGGTTCTTTCTTTTTGAGTGGTTTTTTTCCTTTCTTTTTCTTGTTTTTGTCTTCCCTCCTGAGCCTCATCTTGAATCTCTTTACCCATCCAAGGACACCCTTTCATCTAAATTATTTCTCCTCACATTTTCTCCATATTAGATACATGCTCCATTATTGTGCAAGAGGGTGTTACAGGCAGAAGAGCATAAAGATGCTTATGGTTGCTTGTTCTGTTCCATACCGGGTTTTCAGATCAAAAACCTGATCAGTAACTTTTCAAGTTTTAACCTTCTTATCTACTTGATAAAACATGTTTAAAGGAGAAAATTCAGCTTTAATCCATATTTAAGTGGTAACTTCAGGGCTTTTGCTTACCTAAATACATTGCAATGCTGGAGGATGAAACAGGATAAAGCCTTATCAACACTCTTGCAATAACGGCTGCTGTTTGCCTGTCCCGGATGGGCTGGCAGCCCAAGACAAAACACTGAGAGGCTTTTAATTGAGTAACTACACAGTGCAGGAACAGCTGGGCAAAACTGCCTGCTGGTATTTTCTGGGGAGGTAGCTGCTGCTTATGTGGTGTGAAAGCACATGAGAGTGAACTGTGTATTCACGAAGAACACACTTCAATAACCATAGGTACTTATATAGTAGATTAGTACTTTGGTAACCATGAAGTGTGTACCTGAGCCTCATCCCTCTAGATGCACGCACTTCTGAGATGCAAAATTTTTTCTTACAAAGGCTCAGGCCTTGTATCTCATCTTTAGCACATTTCATTCCTATGAATGTTCATATTTAGCTGTGAAATACAATATGCAACATTTCTGGTAAGATTTTTGTATGATTTTCCTACTCACATATACGACAGTATTTATTCTTTCAGTGCAAGTCTTTTCAGGACATTGCTGATCTTATAAAGCAGCCAAGGTTAATTATTCTGTGACTTCAGCTTGATACTTGAACAGAAGGATGCTGATATCAGCTAGGGATTATTAAAATTATTTGCCATTGCAGTTGCTACTTCCTTGGTGAAGCTGGTGCTTGTAACAATTCTGCTGGCACCGTGGCTGCTACTCTTATTCATTTATCTTTTCATTGAGCAAAATAATTTTCCTCTTTTCTCCTTTATCAGCCAATATCTAGGATGTCTGAGGCATTTTCAGCAAGACTCTGACCTTCCCAATATCATTGTGGCTTTCCTAAGAGGATATAGTTATTCTTACTTGCTTGTAGCTCTTTGGGTGGGCATGTCTGGGTGCAGACCTGCAGATAAGCAAGCTGCTTGCTTTCTTTATCCTCTTTCACCTTAAACACTCATCTGGACTTGAATGGAGGTCCCAGAGTGCATGTCATAGACATATATAGCATTAGAGCAGCTGCCTCAGTCCTCTTGACAGAGTTTTGGTGGTGGCTCATGGCCAAACATGAAGCAAACAGCTATATCCCAGTGGTGCAATGCAACTCCATCTCTGCAGCAGTACTCTCCTCGGCCAAGTAACTTGTGGCTTGATTCCAGCCAGTTCAGTTGCATCTATCAGAAATAAATACTCTGTAGAGGGATAAAATATTTCATTCACAAATATCAAATTAGAAAGTAGTTTGAGTGGCTTGCTCTTCTCTCTTTTCATGTGTCAATGGCAAGCCCTGGACACCTTTGCTACACAGACATGGTTACTCCCACCCATGTTTTATAGCAGTTGGGTTGCATAGTCCAAAATCAGACCATGCAAGGAGGGCACAATGGCCAGATTAAGTTTCTAAAGCAAGGTCTCCTCTGTGGCATTGGTCAAATCTTTCTGTTTTCCCTTCTCTCAGTCTCCAGAGTGAGTTTGTGCCACTGGGTCCTCAGGGCCTGGAATGAATCTCACACAACAGGGCCATGCTATGAGCACAGAAATAATAAAAGTAGAAGCCAACAGCACATCTGTTGCAAGCTATCCCAGACAAATTAATTTCTGAGGCAATTCCAATGACTTTGATAGATTCATCCTGTGAATTCAGCCATGACGATGAGAAGGCAGTGAGAAAAGGGCATGATTTCTGCCATTTCCACACTGATTTATTGAGAAGATTTTTAAGAAGGGGAAAGATTGATGCAGGGTGAAGTAGAGAAGCCACTTCTCTGACACACTCCATGTACATATTTTGTCTCACTACAAAACCTTTTTTTTTTTTCCTAACAGAAAAATACACACACTGCAAACATGCACTTAGTCAAGCATTCAGAAGTATCTGGTACAAGGAGCTCTCCTGTTTCATGATGCTCTTGTTTCTCTGCTCATACCAGAACCAAACAAGCAAGTCCTACCTGATACAGGCATCATGGGGCTCTTCAGAGCTCCCTGCAGTCGACAGAGGTCCTTACTGTAGGCACTTGGCTGCCTGTGATTGAAGAAGATTAAGATCTGAGAGAGAAGTAAAATCTAAGTGCTGGACTCCCCCTGAAGGAGCATGAAAAGACCCCATTTAGGCAATTAGCAACATACCTACCGCAGGTCATGGCAGATTTTAACCCATCAAAATCCAAAAAGTAAAATGCAGATGGACGGTGTAGCCTAGCTCATTCTACCAATGTATTTTCTAAAGAGCAATGAAATAATTTCAAAAGATGTAGGAAAAGGTGGAGCACATACTGCAGGGCTGCTGGGATGAGGCTGGAAGTTAATTTCCCTTCTAGCCTTACGTGCTGCTTGGATCCTCTGCCGTTCCATGCAGATAAGCTGACGCCTTAGTTGTCATTTGGAAGATTATTGTGTTTGACTATTAAAAGAATAGAGTTAGCAAATATGAAAAGGCAACAACAAGACTATGGATTATGGTTTGACAATGTCACCTCGTCTAGGGGATTATCGGTGCATGCAGCATGCAGCTGGCACAGGGGGATTTACAAGGATGCTCTAAGAAGAAGAGGTAGTGGGGAAACACTGTTATGTTGAATTCTTTAGGAACAAAAGAAGAGATTTGCAAAGCTGTTAGACGAGTCTCATGGCCACATGTCATGTGCTTGATGCAAATAGGAATCACATCTGTAATTGGAAACAGAGGAAAAAGAAAGACCACAGTTTGATGTTAAAGAGCCAAGGGCATATAAGGTTGTGAGAAGAAAGGATGAAGGAAGAACATTTGATGAACTACATGGAACACAGAAAGCTTGCAGCATATGGGGCAAAAACAGAATGGAAGAAAAATATATGATTAGGTGAATCTGTGGAAGAAGGGATATGATATAGCAATATCTCTAGGAAGTGGTCAGCAGCAAGTAAAACTGCTATAAGGGGGACAAAACCAAAAAAGCAATATAACTCTTTATTTCCATTTCCCTTAAAAATTGCTCCCTTCTGCTAGTAATTCTAAACATAGATTGCATGAAGCAGCAGTTTCTGGTTTCCAGAAAGTGTTCAGTTCCCAAATGATTTGGATATTGCCTTAATCTGTTATACCGGAAATTCAGTATCCAGCAGTGATGTGAGGAATGCAAGCTACCAAAAGAAAGCTGTAAAGGGATAGCTGTGATGAGGGAAAACTTTAAGTGATCTATTTCTGCCCTGTGTTACCATCTGAGACACCAAGTATGGGCTTTACACTGTTGTGAAATCCAGATTGCAATTATCACAGAACCGGTGAGTGTGTTAAAAAGCAAGTGTTACAACTAAGATCAAGAAGAACACGAATTTCACACTTACTGAGACTTTCTTCACTGCATTTCATAAAATCAAAATACTCAGCTGTCTCATCTACCATACCAATGTGAAGGGACTGATGGCTGTAACCAGCTTCACTGAATTGCTGCCAGTTTGTACTGGAAAGACACAAAAAGGGGTGTCAAAGGACTGAAGATGTGAAGAACTAATCTTGATGATGATCTTAACAGATAGAGTATGGCAACAGCTAAACATTGAAACTAGCTTTCATGTCTAGGCAAAAGGGATGATAAGTATTATAGAGGAATTCTGTTAACAAGCTACCAGATAAGGGAACTAGGTGAAATTAATCTCTGTGCTGAGAGGCAACACACGGTTTAGTAGATATATAAGCATCAATCAAAGTCTTGCAAAATAAAAGATATTTAACATAGAGATATGAGCATTCTGTAGGAATATTTGTAGAAGTCTGGTGAGTAAAGACAATTATCTAAATTGTCTTTACTAAAGGTGGGCATAAAATATGAATAGCGGGATAAAGTCAAGAAGATGAAAATTTAGGATGAGCAAAAGCAAAGCTAATTTGTCACACAGACAGAAGACAAAATTTCTGTTCTTCTATAATAGAAACTTCATAGCTTTTAAGACTAGGGAAAACAATTATGATCACATGCCAAAACGTTATAACCTGTCACTTCTGCATCAAAATTACTATGTTTGTGGTATAGTGTGTATGCTAAGTAATGCAATCTTAATCCTAAATATTTTAGTCCTACACAGTCTATCAAGCCCTGGAAAATTGCTCCAGCAGTTAATTGATTTTGTTGTAAAAGTATTGCACCTCTCTTCTGGTGTGAAATGGTTTAACTGTAGCTTCTAGACACTGGATCTTGTTAAATCATCTCCCAACTGCCCTCTACAACTGCCTGCTATTTAAAATAGGAACATCGCATTCCTTCCAGGGAAGGATTCCAGTTTTGTAGTTTTTGAAGTATACTCTAGCAAGGGCTCAACAGTTTCATAGACAGACTGCATACATGACAGATATCTACATTATATCAGGTGAATCCCACTCAAAATGCCAATTAGCATCTTCCAAAAGTCGTTCACCTAACTGATGTCACCTTCCTATTCTTTCTCTAGCACTCATTTGCAATTTCACCCTCCCATGTTAACAACACCACTAGGAATTCATATTCAATGCATTATCTGCTGTGATCTCATTGTTTTTGCTTTCTGGGGATGCAATCGCTCATCTTGCAAATGTGAATACATTCTTTGTTTCTCGATGCATAATCTAGCACTTAACTGTGATGAAGCACATGTTGACAAAACGAGCTTGCCTGATGATGTGCTTGGCCTGCATTTTCATTATTTTGATCTGCCAAACCTTGCATTATCTGAGAATTTTACTACAATTGATTTCTTTTTCACTCCAGCATGTGGGGAAAGGTGTTGAACAGTATAGAAGAAATGTTTTTGGCCTGATTATTTAGGTCTTCCCAGAAGGAAGAGTGCACATTTATAAATCAATCTTTCATATTACATTTAATATAAGCTACAGTGATTTAATGTAGTACAAATATATGCATGTATCAAAATGTGCAGAAGTAAATTAAATTACCATTATCTGAATATACTGCAACAGCATGGTTTCTTTTCTTCTCCAAATTTTGAGATTAATTTAAAAAAACCAAGTTTATCTAATAAGACTTATTGTCTATGATAACATGGAAATAATTGTTGTGCCATTCAAGAAGTCATTTTATAGGATAATATTTACTCATTTTTTTCCAGATAAATATTTGATCTAGGATGTTAAAACATTTGTTGCCATCATATTCAACATTAAGATTTTAGAAGAGAAAGTTGTTGGAAGTTTTTTATTTAAATCTTCTATCTACTAAAAAGTGTTTGTTTCTTTCCTGCCTGTTTACAATATAAAGAAGCAAAATGAACTCCTGCATGTTTTCCTTTCTTCATTTCCTCACACTCTGATTTTTTTTCTTCCCTTTTTTCTCTATTTCTCTTTTTTTTCAGAGGAAAACTAAGATGAGGGTTTAGTGGAAAGTAAAGAACTTGAAAATTTTGAAAACTTTAGAAGGAGTTATCAGTTCTTTTTCCCAGGAAATAAAGTGTTTTTATATTTGGACCAATAACATAATTTTTGACAATTTATTTTCAAAGGAATTTATGAGAAATAACTGTCTAACTTTGCTGACTTTCAGTGAGACTTGACTTGAAAACTTGAAGGTACTTGAACACATACATTCAGAGGCTTGAACATATTAGGAGGAGGGCAACAAAGCTGGTGAAGGGGTCAGAAGGAATGCCCTGTGAGGAGTGATTGAGGACTTTGGGTTTGTCTAGTGTGGAGAAGAGGAGTCAGGAGTGACGTCATTGCTCTCTACAGCTTCCTGAGGTGGGGACAGAGAGAGGGGGGTCTTCTCCCTGGGATTCAGTGATAAAATTCATGGTAATGGTTCAAACCTGCATCAGCGGAGGATTAGACTGGACATTAGGAAACATTTCTTTATCAATACGGTAGTTTGAATGTTGGAACAGGCTTCCTAGAGAGGTGGTCAATTCCCCAAGCCTGTTAGTGCTTAAGAGGCATTTGGGAAATTCCCTTAACAACATGCTTTAACTTTTGGTCAGCCCTGAAAAGGTCAGACAGTTAGACTAGATTATTGTTGTAGGTCCCTTCCAACTGAAATTATTCTATTCTATTCTAATCATTCTCTGAGGACTCTTTGAAATGTAAACCCCAAACTCTTGGTAGAGTCACAAAATGGTAGAGGAATATTTTTCATTGTTAGTTGCAAGCTCACATAACTCTCAGTAACTTTGTATTAATCCAGATACCAACAAGAGTCATTTGGGATTTTCTGTCTACAAAGTTAATCAGGGTCTTCACAACCTAATCAAGGTCTTCGGGAGACTTGAGAAGTTTCCTTGTGATGATGATCCATGATGCCTTTGGCTACCTAGATATTGACAAGAAAGTTTTAGCTTGGTTAGAGCAACTTAGTTCCAGCTACATTTCCAGACTTCAGCAACAGGGTTTTTTTGTTGTTCTGTGAATTTCCTTTCTTTAAGGACCTCCAACAGTTGTACATTGTTGGATACCAAAACTTGCATGATCATCATGTTATGGCTTTGAGCAGATTTGCCTTTCCCTAATCAGTAGACTCTGAGGTGTAGTAGTTTTTTTTTTCTTTATGAACTTGATATTCTTACAGGTATTTGAGTTTGGCTTTTCATAGAGTTTTCAGAGAATTTGGGTTCCAGGTGTCATTAAAAGGGAATCTAGCATGGCCAAAAATAGATGCTTAAATAGATAGGACCTCATAAGCCTTATGGAGTACACAATTATAAAATCATGAATCATATGAGGAAGATCTCTAGCGAAGATACGTTCACCCTCTTTTCCTACACAAGAACTAAGGTCATCAGTGATACTAACTGGTGATATCATTATGACAATCTGAAAGAGGTAAAACTCTATACATCATGGAGCTAATCTGAACTTGTGGATGCTAAAAGTTCATGTGGCAAAAAAAGCAACTCAGGAAAATCCTAGAAGAGCTGCTAAGTGCAGAGATGTTATCTGTGGCTCCCTGAAGCACAGGTATAGTCTAGGAACCGTGCACTTGCCCTGCCCTGCTATTCTTTCCAAGGTGTTGGTTATCAGGCACTGACGGAGATATTCAGTTAGATAAAGGCTTGGCCTGATCTGGCAGAGTAATTCTTAGATTCTTTGTCCTAATGATATGAGAAATCACCCTAAAGTTTAGAACAGGTGCCCAAATTTTAGAAGGTTAAGCCTAGCTGAGATGCTGCTCATCTACTGAGCATCAGATTTAAGGCATCCTAAGATGAAGATATTGCAGTTATAAGAAGTTGGATTTGAAGACCTAAAGCTTCCTTTTCATTTCATCCATTACTCAGTATACCAAACTTAGTAGAGGGGTATTAGGCTAAAATTTATCATCCTGAAACACATTATCTTTGTTTTGTCATGTAAAGCTAAAGCAATCCTCTCTATGAGAAAATAAAAATCATTACTGACAACTTCATCTTAAATTTGCTGGTAATGGACATCCAGTATGACCTGTGTACTCCGTTTGCCTATTCAAGCTATCAGCGGATCAATGACCTAGTTACGCAGACTGTTAAGGGAATAGCCACGGAAGAACCTGATCTGCAGGTAAAAAAAAAATCTCTATTTTTCAACAATTTCTGTGATGCTTTTGCTTTTCCCTACTAATGTCAGGTTAAACAGTACCCTGTAAGAGTTAAAAGCCTTGCAATGTGTTCCAGTAAAAGACATTAAATGGGACATTTGTGTCACTGAGTAATGAAAGTTACCATCTTTTCAAATAAACATTGAATAAACCCCAAGGACTATTTATCAATAGCTAAAATAAAAAGTTCCATAAGGAATGCATTGTTTGATGTGTGTCAGGTCCCAGGGAAGTGACAGGCAAATGTGACAGGGTGATGTGAAAGAGGTCACAAAAGATAAGCAAAGGTCCCTTGGAGCACTGACAATATTCTTGCAATTTAAAAGCTGTCAAAGTATCTTTCCCAACTTTTAAACCAAACCCCCAAGTAGATGAGGTTTAATGATTTTATTGCTGTGAAAGCTGAATCATGAGTGTTTACCACATATACTTTTAGACTATGTGTAAGGAAAACAGATTGACATTTTTGCCTTGTTCTGCCCAGTGTTCCATGTTTCTGTACGCTTTTGAGTCTGTTTCTCTGTCCTTGACCACCAATTAATTTGTATCTCCTATTCATGACCTATTTCAAAAATTGTGGCAGAGCAGAAGAGGTCTCAATCATAATACATTTCTACACATTCTTTTTGGAAAGAGTGTGTAAAGAGATTCTATTACTTTCCCCTCATGGAAAGAATAAGTATATTAGAGGTCAAAATCCACGTAAGAGAGATCTTTTGAGACTTGCTTCATTAACTGCATTGTTCAGAGCCTGACTTCAAATAACCTAAGAAAGAGGTAGAACATCTGTATCTATGATCAGTAAAACCTTCTCTCCCTCAATATCCTACCAAGGTTATTCATTTAGAAGCAGGCTAACTGCATGATAAAGTTATTACTGTTTCTTACTTCTGATGGGAAAGACGTTGAAAGCCCACAGAAGGGATTACAAAAGGCACCGAGCTGTACTTTCGCAAAGAGCCAAAGACTAGATGAGTCCAGCAGTTTTCACTCCTAACAGTGTTGCCTTGAAGTTGACTGGAAGTGTGATGGAAGGGATATTTGCACTGTTTTTTTTTCCTAATATATTCAGCTCTCACACTGCCCCAATACTGCGCTTTCTAGTACTGCTTTCAGTAGTGCAGTTAGCATCTCTCCTGTGGGGTCTTCCTCTCTTTCAACGGCTCCCATGAGAAGATTGTGCATTAGAAGGGTTTTGGTTTTGCTCTTTGCACAATTCCTTATTGCTGTGGTATCTACGCTAACACAAACAGGCTTTTTTGTTCCCTGGGCTCCCAGTCTAGTTTCTGAAGGTTTAAATTGCCTTAACCAAAAACTTTGTGCTAAACTGTTTTAAGTTACTGTAGAAGGACAAAAGGATTCATTTCTCTGCACTCAGTAGGCAGAACACCTCTCCGCCTTCAGCTTCTGCAACTCTGTGTCTTCCCTGGAGGATAAGAATTTCTCAACAGTAATAGTAAAAATATCAACTAAAAACTTAAAGAAACACTAAACATTTCACCCACTAGCTCTCACCAGGTGCGCAGTAATCTGCTGTTCAGTCCTCTTTATAATGCAATGCAAGTGCTCCCTCTAGTAGACTAGACCTGCAGTTTCTGAATTGACATAAAGTTTGCAAAATGATTTAGTACTAATTAGTTTCATGCCCATGTGAGCAAAATAGTTTTCTTTACATGCAGGATATGAACAGCAATGGAGTTAATAACACCAGGAAAAGCTACAGCATTTTAAATTTCTGTGGCAAATTTGCATTTGAATATGGGTTAGGATGTATGAGTTGGGTGTCACTTCAGGCTGTAAATAAGTGCTTTTCTTCCTTGGACTTCAAGAATATAGAGTATGAGCAAAAAATTCCCTAATGCTGAAATACCACAGATTACTGTAGGAAAATGCAATGGCAACATGCCAAGACACAGCCGCATAGTCTCAGGGAACACAGAATGATTTCAGAGACTTCTAATCCACATTATGTGGCCATCACATTCACCACTGAAATGCAGCCGCATCTGGGTAAAAACCAGCATCTGCTTAGCTGAGCACCACCTGCACGGTGCTTTGAGCCAGGCAGTGCTCACCAGTACTGTATCTAACCTGCACAGCACAGGCAACTTGAAGAAGATAGAAATGCAATTATCCACACTGAAATTCAGCCAAGACAATGAGGACAGTATGCCCACTCTTGCAGAACAAAGATTAAAGAGCATCTTTAGTGATCCAAAGCTGCAAAGGCCTGAGGCTTTCATCTCATTCTGCTGGTGGTACCACTGGCAGCCCTGTGCCTACACCTATTGCTGCTGCAGCTCTCACTACCACTCAAGCATCCAAAATAACATGTCCTTCTTCATCTTACGGTCAGACAAGTGTGGATGAAACATGGCCTACTTCACCATCTCCTGCAGAACTAACACATGGAAAGTCACAGCTGTAATACTTGAGTATACCTTTGCCTGAAGGCTGGTAACAGGCGTAGGCTAATGACATGGAAGATACTGCTTGAATAACATGGGCTACTGCTAGCATTTGTTCCCACTCCTGGAGCAACGAGCCCTGAGCCAGTGCAGCTTCAGCATGCTGTACGTTACTGCAGGCAGTTATCCCACCAGAGAGGAGAAGTCACTTCATAGGAAAGAAGTGAAAAAAAGGATTGGAAATTGATGGATAAAACTGAATTATTAAAACCTCAGCTGGCTAGTGGTTGCACAAAGGAGGACATATAAATGATACAATATTGGGTAAGGTCTTTTTTGTTGGTTTTGTATTTGCAATAGACCCTTTGAGCCTTTAATTCTATGCAAAGTTTTTGACATTGCAGATGAATATAGCAGATAAATATTGATTTAGAGCATTTGGCAAATGGTCTGTTGAGTTCTTTATCCTTTTCCTACCTCTTAAGGGGAAAATTTAAAAAAAAAAAAAAGGGCAGCTATGGGAAAATTTCTTCACAAGTCTAATATCTTTGTACCCAGTTTTGAACTGGGCTTTTGAACACAGTAATTAATTTTTATACTTCTTCCTTACTATTTTGATTTAGTGTTACAACGTTATTCAAAATAATGCAGAAGTTTTAGCTAGCTGTGTGACAATCTAACCTTTTCTGAATCAAGTTGAAAATTGAGCCACAACCATATCTCACAACAGTGTGTTCCATGGGCTGCTTGCAAACAAAATGTGTTGCAGAAGAAAGTAAATACATTTCCTGCCTTTCAATCTTGCTTAAAAAGCAGAGGCACAACTCTGGATTTCCCTACAGAGGAACGCGGTACCTAAGGTGAGAGGACGGTGTGCTTGACAGAACTTATAATCATTCATTCTGTGTTTCTTCAGTTATCAGAGTCCAACTTTTCCGCCAAGCAGAAAAGAAATGACTGTGCAAGATTACATTTTCCCACCACACGCCAAAGAGCACAGGACACATCCTCAGCCTATCCCACATCTGCTCTTTCCTGTAGATGTACAGTGCTCCAGCAGAGACCAGAAGTCACTATCAATCTTCTCATATGGATGGAGCCCACAGGAAATTGTAAACTGCAGTAAAATATCTGGGAAAAAACCCCATCTGTTAGGAAGTTATATCCAAGGTGAAGTAAGCACAGCCGTATATATAAAATATCCTAGAAGTATTTGCAAATACACGGGGACTGTGAAAAATTACACTCCACTGTCAGGCCAAACAGACTCAGAAGTTATAGCCATAAGCTAAGGCAGAGAAAACATTAAGAAATACCCTCATAAATGTATGGCTGTTTAAGCACTGGAACAAGCTGTCGAGGCAGGTTATGGAATTGCTAGCAATGGTGCTCTTCAAGGCTGGATTTGCCATTGCCCTATTAGGGATGATATACGTGGAGCTAAATCATTTCTGCCATGATGCAGCTCCTTTCCAGCCCAAATGAGCCAAATGTAAATGTGATGTGCATCGATACATACTAAGTACAAGGAACAAAACTCCTGCTAAATGAGATCAACAGACAGAAAAGTTGAATCCAGTGAAGAACCTTCAATAACCCAGCCATAGCATTGCCATGAAAGGGTAGAAAAATGAAAGCAAGAGGTGTTCAGACAAATGCGTGAGGCATCTGAAAAGGAAACATCCTTTACTATCTGAACAGAATTTGTGTATTGATCAAGAGTACTAAATGTGCATTTTTCAGTGCAAAAGAAAACCTTTCCTTTTAGCCTTTGACATTTTAGCTCAAAACACGCTCTCTTCAACTACCTTTTTTGAGGGATTGTAGAAACGCTTGCAGCAAATTAGAAGCAGTTCAAATTACAGTTACCAGTCTGTTAGCTGCAGATGGAGAGCTGAGGAAGCTGCTTAATAATGATAATAACAATAAAAGACAACTGTATCTGGAGACTTCACTTTGGACAAATGAGTTAATTGCGTTTCCACTAGAGTCAGAAGGAGGATGAGTTTAGCTGACTGTTCTCAAGCAACAAACCCAGCCAATGTCTTTTGTATTTGCTCTGTCATTATGGAAGGAGCTGGTAGTGATGGTTTGTGCTTGGGCAATGATCCAAGGATGAATGCTTCAACCTGAGCTGAGACTCAGAATCACTGACCAGCAGACTGCAGACCCACCTCCTGGGGTGGAGCAACTTCCCTAAGGGATGATAACATTTGAGTTGATAAGAGACCACCTGGTAAGTCTCTACAGGAAAAGAAGAGCTAGAATTAAATTTGTAAGTGATTCAAGTCAGTTTATGTATTTATGCTGTGCATACATGCATGTATATCTATATTTTAGAGCTTAAATATATAACCTTTGGTGTTAAAGTCTAAGCAGTCACCCTAGATTTTTGAGAGAGGGATAAGACCTTCCAGAGATTTAACACAGCTCATCCCAAATATGTACTAAGTGATGGTTCAACTGACTTTGGAGTTGCTTATTTCTCTGTATTGACTGCAAAGGAAATTGAGATTGTGTCACTTCAGTTAAAGGAGGAACAACTGGAACACCCAAAATTAGGTACTACAAACCCTGTTGTTAGGACTGAGGCTGGCTGAGCATCTTATTGCATCTCCTTCTGCCAAGCATGAGCACGCTTAAAGGACTGAGGCAGAGATATCATCATCTCTCTGTATTTGGGGACAGGACGGCCACAGTCCTGTAGCCTCTCCCTAACTATGACTGCTTCAGGACATAGCTGTGGGGCCAGACTGCATAGTGCAAGATTAACAGACTATCCCAGACAGGCTTTGGTCTTCTATTCAA
The DNA here is from genome assembly GCA_033124195.1 of Coracias cyanogaster. NCBI lineage: Eukaryota > Metazoa > Chordata > Aves > Coraciiformes > Coraciidae > Coracias > Coracias cyanogaster. The sequence continues at coordinate 58,785 of JAVSBS010025975.1, forward strand.
AATCCAGGAAAGACTGCTCTGAGGAGGTTACCCTTTCCTGTAGAAATGAGAAAAAAAAAGCCCTCTGCAACTGGGCATAGTCTTGCTATGGACTATACCAGGTTATGGAGAAATCAACCTCATAAATATGGAATATGTGTAAACTCATTCATACTATTACCCATGTTATCTTCTCATCCAAGTCAGTAATTTTAAACAATTATATCTTTCAATTTTTTTCTCCTGCTGCCCCATGGTATTTTTGTTATTCCAATTTCCCACTGTAAAAACCAAGAAAGGACATTTTCTAATTAAGAACAAGGCATTGCCAAGTCCTTAATGATCTTCTGAGTGGGTGGGGACATGAACTGCCATAACATCTAAAATGACAGATTCACTGTATTTCTAAGGCATGGAGCAGAGGGGTTTATGGCAGTAGGTCTCTCTGCTCTAAAGGCTCGTTCTCTTGCTCCTCATACAGGTAGGCGATGATCATATAACATGAGATTCACATGGGATTTGCTTTACTGCTGCATCAAAAGGACAAAACCAAAGTCAGAGTCACTCTTGAAATATTTCTAAGTTGTCGTTGTAATCAAAAAGCCCATTCCTTGAAGCAAAGGTTAGAAATACTGTGATACTTCATGTACAGGTAAATTAATGATAGCATGCACTTTAGCACTCACATTTGTCTTCTGAGATTTTTTTTAAAAAATAATTTCCTCATCTGCACTAGGATATTTTTTGCTGTAATTTCCCACAACTCTACCACTAATGGTAATATGGTGACATCTCAAATTTACCGAAAAGTGATTACCAGCCATTATTTTAACAACTGCCATTTGAAAGAGGTTAGATGGCTTCTGTCTGAAATGCTAATAACTGCCTGGAGTCTTGTCTGCTTTTGCCTTGCTTCCTCCTTCCATTTGAATAACTCAGGAGAAGCAATAAACAGGAATTTTAATAGGAAAGTCTGTACTGTAAGTACAATCTCTGCCATCTCTCCTGCACTCCTACATCAGGCATGGGGTTACTGCTGTAAACAGGTAGCCTACTGATTTCTGAAGTTTTTGCTCCTTTACTACAGCGCTACTAACAGTACTATTATTGGTAGTAGTACTAATAACATTGCAATGTGTTGTAAGGCATCCATTGAGCTTAGTGTTGTCTAAAGGCTCAACGAGAAGTAGCTGTTCCCATGAAGATCTTACGGTCTGTGTGGTTTGGACTTCACAAAGGGCAGGAAACATTCCTTACATCTACCGTGAATCCAGCCTTCTAAGAAACACATACACATTATAATACAGAAAACACAATTACACTCTAATTACAATGTAGTTACATTTTAACATAAGATTTCCACTAAGCTACATAATGAGGTACTTCATGGACTGGCCAAAAATAATCAGTGTAAAATGGCTTAATTAATATACCTGCATTTAAAAATATACAGTCAAATCCTCAGCTGAGTTAAATCATTATCTCTTTGATGATATCAGTTTGGTTCCTGTGTATTAGAAAGCAAATCATGGGAGCAATAATATCTTAATTACGTAGTTAACCTTCTGGTTATATTAATTAGTGATGATTAGGCATGGGAAACCATAATTATGTCACGTACATAACATCCCTTTGTAATTGCATTGTGAATCTAAACACAAAAGACAGACGAGAACATCTAACCAGGTCCATTTCTAACATCTCGAACAAATCTGAAATGCAATGATTTGACCCTCTATACCCTATGTGAAACACAGCCCACAAGACGAATGCAAGGTAGAACTGTCCCTTATTCTGATTTCACATGGCGGTTACTAAAACCTGACATTAAAAAGAAAACTAAACAACAACACAAACAAACAAAGTATCCAGGTTCAGTTCAGTTCTTAATGAAAGAAGCCTTGAAGCTAAAGAACTTCTTCCCTGACTCACCACATTCAGCCATTTGGCTGGGGTATGAACAGCTAAAAAGGAACACCTCTCGATCGTGTTTGCAGGAGAGACTGGGATTGGCAGCCAGAGCACTATAGGCAGGTGAACTTTCTGGAGTTGCTCCTCACCGACTCCAAAATGCAGTGTTAGACACTGTATTGGGGTAACTGGTTTTCCTGAGGCAGCTGTCTGCGAAGACTGTGGTATCAGGAAGAGAGAGTCAGAGCAAGTGGGATTTTCCACCACTGTCCTCATGCCTAACATAAGACTAAATTTTTTCACCTTCAAGAATAAAGAAGAAAAAAGCCAGTCTGAGCTAATGTTCTTCCCCCAGTATATTAGAGATATTCTTTATCCCAGCAGACCATTCCCTCACAGCAGGACTACAGTAAATAATTAGTGTGTAGGTCATTCAGTCTAAATTTAGAACAATATTAAACATTTTACTCTTATGTAGACTTCTGTCACCTGAAACCCACAAAAACTGTACTGCAAGATGAGTTATGGACCTAAACATTTGCACAAGTCCAGGGTTATTTGTGTCATGCAGATGGCAGCATCCTGTCATCTTGGCAGGAAAAAGGACAAGTGTAGAAGAATATCACAGAATTTCCATTAAAACTGATCCTTTGAAAAGTGAATGTCATAAAAGACTTCCTATTTTTGACTAAACAAATATACTTTAAATGGACAGTTTGCAAATGTCAGGTTGAAGTGTTTCAAAGTTAGAAGCTGCCAGTATTTGCCTGCGCACTCTGCACAGCATTGCACTTGCAGGCAGTTTGTGGCTGTTATTGCCTGTTTTTCCTTTGACTTTTGAAATCTAAGTAACATGACTGAAAGTCTGACTTGAAAATCTGGCATTTTTAATTCTGGGAAATCCCACTTTGCACACTTTTTCATCAATATTTACTGAATTATTGTTGGATGTATTGTTTGCTTTCGGCTGTGCCTGCAGTAAGGGACGCTGGTACAGCACGGGCCAAAGCTATGTATTGCCCCACAGAATTAACAGTCTCGGGGTCTTCAGTGCACCTACTCTAAGGTGAGAGAACAGTTCACAGTAAACCAGGTTCAGTAGAATACCCTGACCTGCAAGGAGCCCAGGTCTGTGAGGCCCTGAGCTTATGACAGGCAGAGCGCGGTCTCATGAGCTGACACTGTCATCTATGGGACTAAAGACACATGGCACTTTGCAAGATGTAGTCCAGTATGACTTTGTAAGACATGCTTCTGGTCTTTCAGTTCACCAAACTGTAAAACTGTTGTCTAATATTTACCAGGAGCAGTTCCCAGACACTGCAAGCTGTTCTTTAATGATATTTCCAATTCAATCTGAGATTCCTGAATGAAATTTCTGTAGAAGAGTTACTTAAATGTTTTCTTTTTCAACCTGAAGCTCATTCAGTATAATGTTATAGCAGCAATCCTTGCAAATACCTCACTTCAAGAGACTTTCTTCCTTCTTTTCTTTTGCTTTTGGCAGTGGCTGTGACAAGAATGACAGCGCAAAATGCAACAGAAAGTTATAAACATTATTTTTCCTCAGCAGCAAACAAACTCCTGGATTACCACCATGCTAGATGGGAAACTGAGACACTCTGCTTTCAGAAACTCCCACCCTTGTCTCAACTAGAGCTGCAGGGCATGTGCAAATTGAGCACAGTGTTGCTGCCATTTCAATTGATGCTCCTGACCTGTATGGATGCTGATGCTTTTGAGGTCAGCCCAAAGATAAGCTTCACCTACAGGCACTATTTGGGGCTCCCTGGGAGTGATAAATCTGGGACCTGTCAATTAAAGAGTATGGGCTACCCATATCAAAAGCTGTCTAGAAAGGGACACCAGAGGAAAAAATTGAGGGAAGGTGCCTTTCATCTCTTCAGTGCTTTTTTGCATTTACTTCAACTTGCTGCACAATCAAGGCAGTGTCACTTGGCCCCACTCTTTGATATGCCCCTCTTGACACCCAACAAAAAGATTCCCATAATCTGATAACAAACATGAGCCTCCCTGTCGCGATCCGCCCCCTAGATATCCAGGGTCCGCCCACCAAGGGATGCGGTCCACTCCCCTTCCCCGCTGACATCCTTTTCTCCATTGTGCTACTCCTAAGCCCACACCCCTTGCTCAGGTCAGGGTCCATCCCTGTCACACAACCTAGCACGTTCTCTGCTCCTTCTGCTGGTGTTCTTCCCTTCTTTCTCTCACCACTTTCTTTCCATCAAGTCCTCTTACTCTGCAGAGCTGTGCACAGTGTCTGAAGAGCTGGGATGGGGCAGACCATGCCAGTGGCCATGGTCATGATTTAACAGCGCAGATGATTGAATTAGAGGCTTTGGCACATCTTTGTATAACAGTACTAATGAGGCTGAAGTAATCATGCAATTCCTTGGGGTCTTTTGCTTCATTCCCCACTTTCCTTTCTGGAATATTGACCATCTACTCCATCCCACTCCTTCTCACCTCAACCCAAGATGCTGGGTGCTGGACTGATGATGCCTCTGCAGGGCTCCCTTGGTTAGTGACACGGAGACATTATCAGGGGACAGGCAAAATAAGAGGCAGGGGGGTGGTGGATGCATACACCTACAGGACTTTTCTTGAGTGGACGAACAAGAAAATGTAGGGGTTTGGGAGGCTGAGGTTTTTAAGAATAATGTAAGACCCTTTTCTAAACCTTAACTCTAGCTTGTGGCTTTGCATATTTAGTTATCTCTCACTGTAGCGTAGGACTTGGGCTTGAGTACTAGAAGCATGAATGAAATCTAAGAAATTAACTGTAAAGAAGCAGACTTCTGTCCACAGGTAGGACTTCCTGCCATCAAAATGGCAGCAGGAAGGTTGTTGGGTTTGGGCTGCCACTGCTGAGATTTTGCATAGAAGCATTGCTGGGGTTCAGACTTGTGATACAGCGAAACTCTGACAACTTGGATGTGATTGCACTGAACAACGCTGCCTCAGCAAAGCCGCTTTGGGCACGTTTCCCTCTTCCTTTCGAACGTACCTTCTCAGCAAACTCATTAACCACAGAGACGCACTAAAAGTGCTTGGAACTGAAATGAGAACAGAAGGAATGAAACAATTCTTCTGCTAAAAGTGCTGGAGTTCATGTTTGTTCTTCCTCTGCCCGGCTGCGGCACAGAGGAAATCTCTGCAGCTGATCTGGGCCTTCACAAACCAAGGGATTATGCGCTACAGATACTGACAGGCCTCTTTGCTTACAGCCCGGCAAACACCACAACAGTAATCTCCTCTCTGAGATAAAGTCCATCAATCTTACTCTTACACCAACCTGTTCCCCTCTGCCCCTCCGACAGAGCTGGAAGAGAAGCCCTTCTTGGGAAGAATGCTAAAATCCTTCCTTCGTCGGCACCCTCCTACTTTAACTTCCTCTTTTGGCTAGCCTCCCATCAAAGTCAGGTCAACACATACCTATTTTCTGTGCTGAGCTGACTGGTTTTCAATAACAATTTCTCCTTCGTTCTGTAACAGAGATCAATAAAACTGCCCCTCTCTCATATTGGCTGAGAGTCCAGCAACGTCATTTGCTCTTTATTGTTGCTACTGCTTTGTTTTTTTTCCTTTTTTCTTTTTCCTCTCTCTTTTCTTTTTTTTTTTTTTTTTTTTTTTTTTTTTTTTTGGCAAGGCACAGATCAATTTAACAAGATGAAAATGACTTAGACTTTCACTCAAGGTAAAATCTGCACTTTATAACCCAGGATGTAATTTACAATCCTGTCATTAAGCTCTGTTAATCCTATTATTATGAAGATAAATAATTACCCATAGCGAAGAAAGGGATTCCCAACAGAGTAGAATTATATTTTCCATCAGTAATGAAAAATATCCCTGCCGCAGTGACACTGGAAATACAGATAGTGAGTACTCCCAAGAGTCCCAGGAAAGGCTTGCTACGCAGGCAGTCCTTCATGGAGCTCGAGAGGGTAGCAGTCAGGAGAATCAACATCAGGCTCACCAAAATCTTGCCCCTGGCCAAGAGACTGGTCTGGTGGAAGTCCTTCCAGAGGCTAAAGGATGCTAGTGAGTAGAGCTGCAGATCTTGGTGATCCAGCTGCATCTTGTGCATCAGTTTACAGAATTCACTCTCCCACTTCTCCCCAATGAGGTCCTGGGTGACAGAGCCATACGTTTGGAGGTAGTAAGTGATTTGGATGGCTCTGGCTGATTTGACTCTCTGGTCCTTGCTGTTTGGTACTTCCATGACCCCTCCGAGCTGATGGCCAATAAAACTTCTCCTTCCATCCTGGGAGAGAAAGTAAAAAAGATGAGCATGTGGTTATCCTGTGCAAGATGTGATACAGCGATACGGTTTGACTCTACCTTCCTTTCACAGACATGCCGAGAGCTCCACTCAAAGGCCACTGCAGTCAACAGGAGTCATGCTATTCACTCCAGTGGGCTTTGGGACGCATCCCTGTTCCTTGCCACAACTCTGTTTCTTACTCCTTATAGACCCATTTGCAATTCTATGCTGCAGTTCAGGGACTGCTTAGGTACTCATTGAGGTCCCAGATGTTCAGGGACTGAAATGTAGCATGCAAGCTCCTCACCCTGCAGATGACGATTGCTTTCCTACATTTGACAGACAACAACAAATCTCCAGTTACTGAAGTATGAAATGTTTGAGATGAAGATCAATTTCTGGAAGATTTGTGATGTCCTGACACTTCAGAAATGCTTTTAGGAAGTTGAAAATGTATAGAAAATGAGGCTTGGTTCCTCACTATACAGATGTAAATGTAGACAGATTCATCAAGTCTAATAGTTACTGTGGTTGTAGAAAAATATAATTCAAAACAGACTTTTTGAATTGTTTATGTGAGATTTCATGGACTTATATCAGTGACACAGAAAAGACAATCTACCTTACACCTTGATTTAGCCAGGATTCTTTCTTTTTGGTATTTCAAGAATATACACCTTATTCTGGTATCACTTATTTCAGTACATGTTAGGACATAAAGAACTCCATGACAAGCATTAAAGGACACATCAGGCAGACTCAGAATCAGCCCCTGTCTATTTACAAGACCAGACTGTCTTTTTTAGAGTTATCTGGTCCCATTTAGATGGATTTCTTTCTTTTTAGGAAAGGTTTAGAAAGAAAGGTCCTGTAAGGAAGATCCTTGCTTCTAAGAGTTATTCTAGTTCTTTAGAATAGCTGTGATGTGCCTCTTTTGAGACAGGGGAAGCTTGCATGGATTTAGAAGACCAAACTCAATTGCAAACTGAGGAAGAAGACTCAGTAGATTGGATAAAAACGTCCAAGCACAAGTAATCTCTTTGATCAAAAACCTCTGAACCCAGGGATTAAATGTCTGTCACACACTAAAAAATATTCTGCTTTTCTTTTCCTGTAAATTGGGTTATAAGTTTTCCGATTCCTTCCCTTTTGTATTTAATAAAACCATAAAATTCTCAAGCCAGTTGATGTATAAAACATCTTGCAGCAGTGAGTTCACACGAGATAATACTCTCTGCCTAGATGCGCCATGGCAATGAGCTGGTTGACAGCTTGAATTTGGGAGATGCTCTGCCCTACACACACACACATAAGGAAGCAGTCATCTGCAAAAGGCCAGAAGCATTTGAGGGAGACACTTTTAACATCTAGTACATCCAACATTAACCATTTGTAGAAACACCCGTGCTGCACGCAGGTCATTATCTGAAATTACCAGACTCGCTCCTTGTAATGATTCCCATCCTAAGGAAAAACCAACAAAGCAAGGTACCAGGCTTTATGAAGCATAGATCTCTTCTGGCATGTCTTCTCTTTGAGCATACAAGTACCAGAAATTGAGAGATAGCACTGAAAATGTTTTATATACTCACCTTGTCTTGTCTGTGGTATATAAAGGGGGCAATCCTCCCCCTGAGAAATTTCTGCCTATGCCTGCTTTAATGGCAGAATCTCACACTGTTTTCAGCATTTGCCTGCCACAGCCCAGGGAACGTGACAAAGTGCTTTTCAGAAGTTAATTTTTTCCCTATTCCCAGTTGCTATTTCCCATTGAAATAACGGCTTCTGGCAGGGTATCCTGGCATGGGCTGACATGAAAGGTGATCTGCAGTCTAACGCCAACTTCTCAAATCACCTGAAGCCTCATTGCAAATGTCACACAAGCAGACACAGCTAGCACAGAGGGGCAGCTGATTATGTTTGGACTCCAAAAAGTCCTCGTCTCCAGCATTTCATGTTAGAATCCTGTTTTGATTCATTATTTCCCTTTTTTTTTTCTAAGGAGGGGTCACAGCTAACACTCACACACTCACAAAAGGTACATTTCCAAGCTGGTAATTAAGGTTTGAGCAATGCAGTTCCTGCTCACATCAGATGCAACTTTGCAGTTATAAAATCCCCTTTGGCACTGCTTTGAAATTTTAGGGAGAAATGTCATATTTCCTCAGTATATATGCAGTGTTGACATTCAAACGTTTTCAGCCACTGCAGGATACTTTAACAGCACAGCTCCAAACTCAGACAGTGGACTGTAATTCAGGTTTCATTGATTCACTATGCAGCACACACTGCAAGGTTATGGGAAACTTTGCGATGACCATCTGCCTTCCTCTGCGAGAGGTGCACCAACCAACGGAAACATTTCAGAAGAGGCACCAGAGCAGGCACAAATAAATCATGTTCTGCTGTATCTCCCATGAAACAGAAGATAACGGCCGTTTGTTACACTGATGTACAATAGGGCACCCAGCTCATATGTCAGCAAAATAGAGAGTGAGCTTTCAGATGGAATCGAGGAAATCACAGATGCTGAATTGCTTGGAGGTCGTTTCGTCCATCCCTTTCCTTCCAAAGGCAGATTGCTTCCTATCTATGCAAGGGTTCTGCTGTTGTTACTTTTATAGAATGCAAGCACAAAGCTGCCACCATGGTATTTAGGAAAACGTGGCCCTTTTCCAATGCAACTCATATGTTGTCTTTGCCAAACGCTCCAAAGGAGGTCAAGGTCCTTTTGTGCTAGGCAGGGCTGTCACAGCAGTGGTTACAGCCTCAACAAGGAAGATAGAAGATGGGAAAAAATACTGCCTTTCATCTAATTTTAGAGATGGAGACTTAAGTGGGGGAAAATGAAGACCCAGTACTGCTAACATGACTTTCAGCATCTCCCAGAGGCCTCCAAGCCAGGGACCTAACCACCTCTTGGTGTCTGATGGGCACTTCAAGAAAGTTATTCACCATCCCAAGTTCTCTGTTGTCCTCCAGGACCACCTTGGTGAAAGGAGACATGAATGACTAAGCTCCTGGGCTAAGCCTCAGGTTACAAGACCACAGTGTGACTTGTACAAACAAGGCCTGAAGACCAGGCATGTTTTGAACAAGATCCCTCGTTCTGCCTTGCTTCTCAATGAATAAAGGCACTTTTGGCTGTTAACTAGCAAATCCTTCCTGGTATGTGTCTATATAATGCTATTTTTAATTTCATAACAATAGTCTCATGTTTCAGGCTACAGATGACTTACACATTTTACCTACATATGTTGCTACTCTCTGATCTTATACACAGAAAAGTAAACTCAAAAAATAAATAATCATAGTTATTAGTTGTACATCATTTTACACCTGTGTATCTCCAGATGATCTACAGCAGAAGATAATTGTCTTTAGCAAGGTCACTAGCATGGCTGAAGCCCGAATTTCAGATTCCCAGGCGGTGTCTATGTGTCTTTCTCTCTCTTCCTTTTTTTTTTTCTAAGGTCTAATGAAAACTTTAGTGTCTGTTCTCCCAGAGGACAAAAAGGGCCATTGTCCGTTCTGATACCAGCTCACTCTCTCCAGATCTGAGCATCTTTAAAAATGGCATGAAATACAGATCACTTGCTGGAGCATGTGATATTTGATCTTAAACATGGGCAAGGCAAAAATCTTTGCTTCAATGGACACTATTAAATTGCCTTTTGTGTACTCCTTTCTCTTCTAGATGCCCCAAAGCTATTTGATAGATTTAGACTGTGAAAAGGAGGAGGATGAGAACTAAGCATTCTCAGAGGAGTGAGAGATTATGGATGTGGACAGCATCATTCTCCCTTTTCCCCAGCATGATGGAATTTGCCACCTGCATTTATGCAGACCTGGCCTTGCATGTCGTTGAGAATCCAAACTCTTTGTCTGTTCAGCAGTAAAAATCACTAACAGTGAATGGATGGATGTAGAATAAACCCTTACCATATTTCAGACTAGGAACTTATCTGCAAAGGATGTGTGGACCCTTAACATCCCAAAAACATGTGTAAATGGCATGGGGATGTTTGGCTTGCTCCAGAGGTGAGTGCAGAACCTCTCCAGTTAAACAAAACCAGCTGGTCCTACTGAGCTAAATATCTTTTAGTGGTGCTGATGTAAGCATAGATGCCAGAGGGATACTAGCACTACTCCCTTACTACTAAATTACCTAGGACCTTTTTAGTTTCCTTACTAATTTCAGTGTGGTAGCTAGCTCCAGCACCAACTCCCATCCTGGGGGTTCTATGTGGTCGCTGCCCACTGCCTGCCCTGGGCAGGCTGCCTTCTCCTCCCTGCTTTGAATGCCACCAGCCTCCACTGACTTTCCTCTCATGGGAAAAAGGGAGGGTTTGAAGCATTTTTAAGATGGCATGGCTCCTGCCTTCCCAGCACCCTGCTCAGTGGATGTTAGGGCTGGTGAGAGGTGGAAAAGTCCTTTCAGATTCCTGCCAAAGAGGAGAGGAGCTCTTGTACCCTACTGCCAGATTGCTCCTACTCAGTTACATTTGCAGGACTTTTGCCAGCAAATTTATCTCTACTTTTCTTTTTTCTTTAACTGCAACTTCTGATCAACTGGAGTGATGGATAATTATCAAGCTACATTATAGAAATATTAGGATGAAGCATGCAATCCTGGTTAACTCTATTTTACCTTAAAAGCCTCAAAATGTTCCACAGAGGGCAACCAGGGATGTCTGTTGAAATATATTGTGTGATAAACTTCCTAATGTGATCAATGCAGCTGTTTCTCCCTGTGATAAGGACATTCCTACTCTACCAAAATATAGGTCGTAGAAAGCATTACACTAAAAGACACAGACATTAGGATGGAGTCAGTTGCTTTAGCTGACCTAAAGTTTTCCAGGTAAAAAAAATTAAAATCCTCTTTCATATGATGTTTACCATATTCGGTTGCTTCTGCCTCCCTTCAGCCTCACTGTAAAACTTTGGAGTGAGTTTTTTGTCCCCAGCCAAACAGATTTCTGTGTCCCTGTCTCAGTAGAGTTATTCATCCACCATCTACCAGTCAATCCCTATTACACAGCCACCAATTATAAACAATTCCTGAAGCATCCCTTTCAAATGGTCAAATTTAATGTTGATTTATGTCAGCGTGGCAGTTTTCCTGCTCTCAGATGTATAGGTGCTCCTGCACACCCACCAGACTACTTGCTATGCTTGTCCCTGTGCAGCTATTCTGTGCAGCTCAGCAGTGGAGAGAGAGACCAGGGCAAGTGATCCCTGAGGGCAATGCATTTGAGGTAAAGCTGCACTTTGGCCAGCTGGGACCAGGGACATAGCAATGGCCATGTGGCCTGCTGACTCAGCAAGAATAAAATGCATGAAAGTGGCCATGAGAAGCTATCCAGGAAATAATCCTCCAGGTCTCTGCTGCAACAAAGAGCAGTTCAGTTATTTCCAGCTATCTGGCAATGATGAGGTTTGGCTCATGAGCTAGTCAAGCAAATTTGTTTTATAGTCACTGGGAAGAGTCAGTCACATTCAAAAGAGGATCTGACCCATCCTAAGGCACAGATCAAAACCAGACTTGCACTTTGCAGTTGCATGTCTCTCTCCACAGAATCACAGAATCATTATGGTTGGAAAGGACCTCCAGGGTCATCAAGTCCAACCTTTCTCCTAGCATCTCT
>JAVSBS010025975.1:77712-100683 GCA_033124195.1 Coracias cyanogaster
GCTGCCCAGGGAGGTGGTGGAGTCACCATCCCTGGAGGTGTTTAAAAAATGAGTAGATGTAGCACTTGAGGCTGTGGCCTAGTGGCTAGAGAGATGTTAGGATGAAGGTTGGACTTGATGACCCTGGAGGTCCTTTCCAACCATAACGATTCTATGATTCTATGATCCTGACTCTCTGTACAAGCACCCACAACCCACTATATCATGGTCCTTCAGCAGGTTCACAGCCTGACTCTGCAGAACAGAGCAGGTACAAATGCCCTGATGTTGTGAATGTTTGTCAAGAAGAGGGGAAGAAAAGGCTTGACTCCACAATCCGTTTCATAAATATCACCAACCTGTTCCTAGAAACTTGGTCTGCAAGTTGAATAAAAAATAGTAGAAATGATTCAGCTGACTATTTTGTAATTGTGCTGCTCAACTGAGTTTTAAGACTGCTACGCAAAATTGTCCCTGACATTACCAGAATATCATTAAGGAACGACAACATTCAACAGTGACAAAATGGAGCCAATTTGTGACATTAAGGGTATGGGGATATTCGAATTTGAAGTGCTGGGGAACAATCAGATGATGCACAACATGGCAAAACAACTTCAAGTTTGGCCCATCCAAAATCCACACAGTCAGCACAAAATTCCAAAAGAAGACCGATTTCATTCTAGAAAGGTAACAGAAGGACCAAGGCAAAGCAACATCTTTCAAGGCTTCACTGATTTTTTGACATATCATCTACTGCTTCCAAAGCAGCACTCAACATACTGTGCTCTCTCTGTACTGCAGAACATGGCCTGTGAGAAGGTGAAGGATGAAGGACAACACCAAGTAGTGAAATGTCCATACTTGCAAAGCAGTGTCAGAGTCAGAAGTAAAACTAAGTGCCATTCCTGCGGGGGTTGCAAAATCTCAGCTTTAACATCAACTTTGTCTTTGACCTTGGTCATAACATTTAAACACTGCATCTTCATTTTGACATTTGCAAAACTCAGCTAACAGGAATCTGTTCCAAGGGAGGACTGTAGGCTGTCCTTTGGGGGACCAGAATGCAACAAAAACTCTTCAGAAAATAGTTTTCTTTTTTATTCAGGTTTCTAACTGCTCTGGTTCTGTCTGTGTAAATTCTCTGACTCAGCTGCTGCTGACATGTCCTCCTTGTTTAATATTGTTTGTGAATTTCTTTCCTGTGCAATTCAATTCCACTTCCCGATAATTAATAGAGGTGTTAAATGAGACCAAACCTAACAGAAATTCTCCAGATACCCTACAAGATACCTTCCATAAACTTGTTACATTATCATTTATCATGATTCTTCATTTACAATCTTTCAGCCAGTTTCCAACCCACATGACTGATTTCCCATCCAAGTCAATCTGAATTAATTTTTCTATTAGGTTTTCCTCATAATTCTGCACAGGCCAGGGAATGTGCTAGCCTGACCTTATAAAGCTTTTACATCTTCGACCTCTTGATGTTACATGGAAGAGGCATGAGACTGCTCATAAAACTCCAACAGCTCTCTAACTGAATTTCTCCAGCAGCACCACAGCACTCCTTTATGGTGGGAAAATCAACGTAAGAGAGAGAAGGATCTAAGTCACAGCAGAATTCGAATTATTAAACACATGGTCCTGCACTAAAATCACTATCCCACACCCCAAATGGCAGCTTCACATGACAGCATCTGAAATGTTGTCCGTCCTTTCCACTGTGTCCTCATTGAAGAGGCTATAGGAAAGACCCAATCCAAAAGGTTTAAGGGCACACCTGACTTTCATTCTGGGCTATTCTCTATCCTGGTTACCTTTTATTTAGCTGCTCTAAAGGAAGCTAAATCTGTCCTATTTTGTCTTATTTTTCCATGTAGTTTTTGTTACTTTAAAAAGTCTCAGAACCATTCTTAAATGACCTATGTTCAGATTTGTTAAGTAGTGACAAATGACCTGTTTTAACTTTCCCTTTGAGGTGAATGTTCTGATGAAAAGACCATTGAACATACACAATTACAGTATTTGGCATTTATATAACACAAATTTCCCTTCAAGGACGTCCTCCTCTTTCTCTCACCTCCAGGTTCACATACTAGAGGCAAGAAGATGGTAAAAGGGTACAAGCTTTATTCTTTTTGGGGAAAAAATACCTTTTCTTTAAAATTAAATTCTTCTCAGAAACAAAACATCAAACACTTTATGAGAGTAGGGAAGCTCTTAAGCTTGTCAAGCTTGTGAAATTTATTTTGGGGAATATACCTAAAGCCTAATATTTGTCCTAATCTTGAAGCCTGAGGAAATAAAGGATTGGGGAGACATTTGTAAATATTCAGAAATGTTAATGTTTCTTTACTGAATTTCTATGCAATTTACAATGATAAATCTGCTGTGCATCAACTAGGTGACCAGTGTGATTTGCATTAGGATGGAAAAACAACTATGGACACAAAAATTCATGTTACTTAACAAAGAAACAACAGTGGTAGAGCATTTATTACCAGACCTTCCAGCCTCCCCTGAACAGAAGTGGCCTTGTCATCTGGATCCAAAAGCCTATGTGGTGCAATCTCTTTTGGAGGATGTTTTGTATTTAATTGTGAATAAAGTCTCGTTCAGAAGGCCAAGAGTCAAGAACATGAGCAAACTGAAGTGTGGATTTTAAAGAGAAGAACGCACATGAATATTTCCATGTTGCATCTGCTCAGCACTAAGTTGTTCATGTATTTTATTAAGGAATCAAAATCTACTCTAAGAAATCATCCTGGAAAATGATCAAGAAAAGAATGATTTATATTTAAGTCACAGGTCCTGTCAAGCAAGAGACTGCATTGCATAATGAAGTAGTGCTAACAGCACGTTTCTTCTTAATGAACTGCAAATTATTTTACAAAATAAACTTGCTTGAAAAACTGGAAGTGGGGATCACTCAGCATGTCAATATAGTGCCTTGGTCTTTTAAGGTAACTTTTTTCCCCTCCTTTATTTTCTAATCTAAAGTATAATGTAAGAGCAAAATATTTTGGAAAGGATTTTGAAAGAATACTTTGAAAGAACCATTTCAACACAAAAAAAAAAAAAAAAAAAGGAAGCATTTTGTTAGGGGCATGTCAAAATGAAACCATGGGAACACACCCTCCCCTTTTCTTCCTTGAAGATAAAATTAAAGGTAACATAGATGTCATTTCACAGATGCTTTCGATTTTAAGAGTATTGTAACCTCTGCTAGAAAAAGATCCAGCTGAAATTTTGTGGGGCAGCCCTACATGCAGCACAGGTAATGTGTGATTTTGCAGCGGTAATACATGATTTAGCTCAGAAGTAGCAAAATGTTTCATGGCCACTTCTGAATGGTAGCACCCTTTATGAAGCTGTTGACACAAGCAAAAAAATACACCATGTGTGTGGTAAGAATAACACCTCTCCATCAGGCTGACAACACTTGTGTAAAGCTGGTGGAAACAGTTATGCAAGGTGTAAGCAAAGCAAGACCTTATCTTACACAAGGGCAACTTTTCTGTCTTGCTTAGGTACCTAACTTGAACATTAGCTTTAGGCGTCCACTGAAGCAGTCTTATAGGTGATGTTTGTGTTCCTTATACACTGCGAAAGGATACATATTGGGTGTTTGGGCTTCCTTGTGGAGAAGGCACCTCCCAGGTCTCCCACTGACTGCACAAGGAAATTAATTGTGGCAGGCCCATTAGGACCTTAAACTTTAATCCCAGTTTACATACCCTAGATAGGTGGGCTGCATTACACTTAAAGTCTCTGAGGTGTACATTTCCTTCAGAGGCATGGGCCAGGTAGGCAGGACTGCCCTCAGAGCAGACAAGCAGCCTTTGGGGCTTGTGCAGTTAGTTAGTATTTTTAAAGAAGAATTATTCTGGGAGACATCAAAACATTTGCCATCAAAGGTATTCAGGAAACATACACCTGTAGCACTGACTGACATCTTCTATCTCAGTTATAGATCATTATCAGACCCAAACTTTTCTGCGATGTTAGCCAGGTAGTGACATGTTGCTCTCACAACCCATGAGCCCCCCAGCAGCTCCTTGGCTGTGATAGCATTTTGCTAGCAAGAGTGGACTGGAGGAGGGTATGTTTGATGCCAAAATACAAAACCAGGGAGAAAAGCTGTTGTGGTTGACTCAAGGCTGTGGAAGACTGTCCAACATCTTACAGAGCTGCTGCTGGGCATGCAGAATGGGCATTGTGCAAGAATTACACACTAGCCTGTGAGTGGGGTTAAGGAGAACACAAAGCTTTAGCAACATTTCTGTGCCACACCAGAGATGCCCACCAACACAGTATTTCCAGTTTGCCCTTGAATCAGTCCCACAGTAAGTCTTTTTAGCTGGAAATCCTCCCACTGCCACCAGATTACACTTGCTAGCGTCGTCAAAGATCTCCAGGCACCTCACCCAAACCTCCTGCTCCCAAATGGCCCAAATCACCAGTATAAAAGTGAGGCTAATTCGTATCCAGCGAATCCAGGGCTAGGGCAATGACATGTGCCACTGCATGTGATTATCTCTGCAATGCTCTGTCCCTGCTCTCTCCCTTTGTAGGATACTTCAAAGCCCCGCTACCAAGAACTTCCTTTGCTGTCTATTCTCCACATGAGCATCCTGCACTTCAGTAGGTAGGAAAACAGAGAACAGGACTAATATAGTGAGCAACAGAGGTATAAAAGACTTTACAGCTTGCCCTTGCTGCCTCCCGTTGTCTTCTCCTCCCTTTTCCATCGCAGACAGCACTCGCTTTCCTATGCTGTTGAAGACATTGTTTCATCTGTATTTAAAGCTGCTTTGCAGCTCAAGTCCCAGCCCCGCACAGCATGTCTCACTGTTTGCACTAGGAGTGTGCAAAGGATGTGGGGTCTGCATAAATTAAAAGCTTTCTGCAGAAATGCAAGATCATTATTTTAATGACTCAATTCACTCCCCTTGGAAAACCAGTCAGCAGGTTTTTTTTCATGACTTCTGTAATAACAACTGTGCAGAGCTCTGCACAGGGGTCTTTTATGTCTTAATGTCTGAAAAGATTTAATATAGGTTTTGCTCTTAGAGTACTATTTTCAAAATGTCTAGCACAACGTTACCTACATCATTGCTTACTGACTAAGAAAGATATGTATGCGAGATGCATACCCACATATATATAACATTAAACAACTGAAGAATATTTTGACAAATTTATTAATTTAATTTTCTTCTTACAAAGTTCCTCCCACTTCTACCACTGAATATATATTTAATCAGTTGATGTTGGTTTAACGATCTGATCTCCTCTCCATAAAAGCATCTTTCTCTGGCTGGGAAGACAACACATCCTCTTCACTAAGGCTTGTCGATTGTATTTTCTTGCCCTGCTAGCATGATGGTATCTGAATTTGTTTTAATCCGTGTTACAGACAGCAAGAATACACGTCTGTTGTAAATCCAGAGGGACAAGTTCATGGCCCTCCAACAGCTCACTCAGCCAGTACAGTGGGTTCCACAAACATTTTGGAATTGCATAGGGATGGCTGAGATTAGAAGATGTTGGAATCGTTGCCAAGCATTAGCTGAATATTTAGTAAAGGGAATTTAAAAAAATAATTCTGTCCATGGAGGAGTAGATATTGTAGGAAGATGGCAAAGTGCTACTGGACTTTCTACCTTTGGCAAGTGATTGACATCCATCCCAGATCCACAGTGACGAGCAGTTGTTAGTAAATGAAGAGCCTTGCAATTGCATCTTCCTTTTATCTCTATTTTATTCCCTATTTCTGCTTTCCAATTGCTTCTTTATCATTATTAACATTGTGAGAAGGCCTCCAGAAGGTCTGGCACTGCCTAAAAGGCCATGTCCCCCAGCAAGTGCTGACAAAACTAAAAAGTGGAATAGCTGCGAGGGAAAGGCATGAAGCAGCAGAACAAGGTCACCTGAGAGGTCAGTGGAGAATATTTACTTTGCAGTGTCTCAGCTTCTAGATGGGAAGCCTCACAGCCAAGGGTCCTGTGGTCTACAGCCCTGGTGGGGTGAAGGTGAAATTTGCCCCACATCAGTAAGGAAAGTTAAGTTCATGATCAAAGAATGGTGATGTAAAAAGAGCACCTTAAATCCCATTCTTGCTCTGATAGGTTCCTGCTGTCTTTCTGCTGCTTGTTTGTGTTGGGATAGCTTGTCCTGGTACAGGTTAACCTGGTTTTGTGTCCCTGGTGCAGTCAGGGCTCATAGTCTGGCCTTCCTTTTAGGCAAAAGGTTGTCTTGACACTTGGTCTATCAGAGCTAAGAAAGAGGTCTTTCCTAATATACTAAGCAGAGGAAGGAGTGGAGAATTTTCCTAGAAATACAAGAGAACACTTCATTTCTTGCCCATGCGGAGCAATTAGGCTGTCTGATCATGTCCTTGAAGGCTGATAGCTGCAGGGACATCTGCCAGCAAGAGCACAGTTAACTTGCCACAGTCACCAGCTCCACCAGACCCTCCAGACAAGGAGGGTGAGGAGACCTTCCTAGTCCTGCTGGACGATACAGAAACACAGTTGGCAGAGGAAAAGGGCTCTTTTTTTTTCCTTTCTTTCTTTTCAAAATTTCCCAGCCTCTGAGCCAGAAGATGCTACTTGCCTTCAAACATTTTCCACCTGCTTTCATGCTACTGAGCAGCTACTTGGATCTTAGCCTGCCCAATCCTGTCTTGATCTGAGCAGCTGAGATTAAAACTATCTGCAACCTCCAGCTTTCCTTTTCTGACTTTCTCCCGACTCATGTTGTATTATTTTGCTTTGACTGAGCAGCTTTTTCCAGCCACAGAGCACTTCACAGGATCCTGACCCACAGCCTTGGACTGGGACAGGTGGTAACACAAATGGATACAGAGCCATGTTGCTTCCAAGGAAGCATCTGTTCCTTGGAGTCAGAGTAATCTTGTACCTGAAGCAACTTTACTGAAGGAATAATCAGTTTGTGGACATGATTGATATGCAGATGCCTACTCTGACGTAGGTGGGCTCTGGTTTTATATCCTCTCTGTCCCATGAAGGTGGCCCACACCTCAGAGTCATCTAAGGAGGGATTAATCTTAGAGCTGTAGGAAATGCTTTAATCTAAGAGCAGTGGGAAATCCACGAATGAAAATGGAACAAGACTCATTTAAAAGTACAACTGTTAGTGTGAGAAAAATGGAGAATTTGGCCAGTAGCAAATCTGCAATTACAGGTTTCAAGATGCTAAGTGAATGCAACTTTTCTACTTAAGCAGTAAAGAATTCAATATCTAGCTGACGTGTTTATCACAAATGCAGTAATAGAGATGTCTGTTTTATTGGTTGCTGTTTAGCCTAGTGTTCATAAATGAGTAATACTTAATTAATTGAAAGTGGTGTTACAAAAACCAATCTGCTTACGAAAGCTCCTTTTAACCAGCAGTTGTCATATTCATTCTGATCTCAGAGAGATGAGTTCTAAGTTACTATCTTCTCAGATAAACTAGCAAATAAACATGAAGAGAAACAGTGAAGTTGAATTATTTGAATAAAAGCCTTCATTTTTTTTTTTTCCTCTGGGTAAGGGCTGTGTTCAGTAATAATTTTCATTCTTCGTAATGATGTTTTTTTCTTTTTTCCTCATAAGGACAGCAAATTTGCTGGAGTTACTGGCAAATCAGGATCTCTTTCCTCATGTCTGATATTAAACCAGAAGTAATCCCTATGTCATTAATTATTCTGTCTACACCAACAAGTAAAATGTGCTTCAGACTATATTCTGGCCATGGGGGCAGGGGTACAACATATCCAAGCAGATACACAATGTTGTCCCCCATACAGGGTACATATACCAACCAGCAACGGACACTTTTCCATTCCATCTCCCAAATCCTGCCCAGGCATTGTCCTGGAAGTCTTAATTGACAAAAATGATGCCAGGATTTGTCAAAACTTACAATTTGTGTGGTGACTGATGGTCATTGCTCAGCACAGACTTGCTCAGTCTACATGTTTAGGGCACAATCCAGACCCCAAACACAGGAACGTTGTTTTGTTTTGTTTTGTTTTTTCTCTGGGCTTGGGAAAGCATGAGCAATCCTGCTCCAGGATGTATCTCAAAAGTCTTCACCGAGACTTCATACATCCAGCTTTGTTTTCCTGCTTCTCCATGGTCTATCTGCACGACCTTGGGCAAGTCACGCTTCTGGCTGGGCTGCAGACTGCAGCGTAGCGTAGCAGTAACTGTGAACAGGCTAGACAGTGCCTCCAAAGCAATGGGAGCAGGCTTTTTCCTACAGCCTGGTTCACCTGGCCTTTCAGAAGAGTAAAAGAGCCCACAATGACCCCTGTGTTGCCAGAGTGGATTTTAAACCTACCTCAGGCTTTTGAAACCACACTGCAGTCTGCACTCTGGATGTTAGTGCCATCTCTCTGCTCTTTCTCTGGCAAGTGGAGAGACCAAGACCTGCTGACTTACAGAGGGGCAGTGAAGACAGATGTATTCAAGGCTATAAGCTCTCCCAACACTACAGCAAGCAATGATTAAAAAATCATTACCCTTCACAGACAGGTTTTCTTAGGAAAAGCCAAGCAGTTTCACTAGGTTTTGCAGCCCAATAACAGCTATTTCAAAACTGGAGTAGTTTGCTAAAACCCACTCATACAGCTCCCATAAGGTTCCCATGAATTACCTGGCAAGAGCTTACCCACAGCCAGTTTTCAGCCAACCTCACCTGAGAGAATTGAGCCAATTTGGCCTCTAGCAGGAGACGAGAAGGACAAAGTGAGAACTGCTCACAAGGTTTGAGGGAAAGAAAAAACTACAAGATGTTTTTGCAGCTTCCGGATGGAGCAATAGAGGGGTTGGAATAGCTCAACATTGTCATTGTGGTTCCCAAACCAGTACAGGTTTGCACTTGACCCATGTCAGCTGCAGACCAAACACACGTGGGACACCTTCACGGTTTGTAAACCCATCATATTTTTCTCAGAAGAATTTTATTCAATCTGAGGCCTTTATTAGAAGCACAAGATAGAGCAAAATCTGCCAGTATTAACCAAGAAATGTGTCCTTTGTGAATGTCAGGCAATCTAGAAGATCCTGGTGGATCCTTACAGCTCAGGAAAGTTTAGCTGAGAAAGCTCCCTGGTCCACACTGAATAAGGGCAGGCAGATCTGGCCCTCTTGTTTGCATTCCCATCGGGTCTAGCCCCAACTTCTCCTTATGTCGCAATTCAACTAAAAATAAATAAAATCCTCATAGCTACAGCCACAGGGGTTGTTTCCCTTTGCTGAACATACAGAGACTGATCTATCCTCATGGGTGCAGCCTTCAAGGTATTTCTGGTTAAACACATCTAGACACCCCAAAACAAGCAACCCTGTGTTTCTACAGCCTTTGCTCAGAGGTGTGGAGAGAGGGAGGTAAGAAAATAGCCTGGGAGCCTGGATTAAACCAAAATTTTGGTCCTGGCTTGAAGGAGAGCAAGAGATGTTTGCCCACAACTTCCAAACCCTTGGTAGACGGGACAACAGAGATGAGAGAGATGACCTGTGAATTAATCTATATAAAGCAGTAATCTTTTCCAAGCACCTGGAGCCAAAGAGACCAGAGGAGGTGAGTGTCTGAGGACATGCCATAGCTGAAGGCCAGCCCAGGTTCAGGGCTGACCACCATTCCACAACAGAGTCCCTACCACACCAGAACAAGAAAAACTGTGCCAAAGTGTGTTTCTTTTCTCACTAACACCTGAGACTCTCCCTGTCCACCAAAACGGGTTGCAATCATTAGCTTTTCTCTAAAACGGAATTACAGATTTTGGTGGCTTTTCCTCCCTTCACTGAGAAGTGGGTCAGAGAGCTGCTCACTCTGTCCAACTTTAAACCTAGGTACTTAAGGGCATTTATTCCTTCATCTGGAAGATGATACACAACTACCTGGGGACTTTAAGGTGCTGGGCTAGTGTTCAGCGGTGCTCAGAGCCAGACATCAATGCTCTGGGAAAACCCTTCTCTGTGTGAATTATCTACCGATCACTTATTCCAATAAATCTCTAATCCAGACCAGGTTGTTTTTTCTTTTGCTTTTATCTTTTAAAAAGGAGGAGCTATAGGCACTCTTCCAGTGAAAAAACACATTGCAAGTGATCCCATCCTCGTTTTGCCCAGCTCAGTTAGGCTTTCTCTACACAAGAAGATTAATCTGGATTGAGAGAGTAGAATGACTTTTTCTGTATATAGCTAGTTTTTAATCATGTGAGTCTAGATTATCAGCGTTTTCCACTAAACTAGCTTAATCATGACTTTAAAAATGAGCAAAATGGAAAGAAAGCACTTTAATTCTGCAATCGCAGGTTTGTCTTCACAGTGAACTAAAAGAAAAAAAAATTGTTCGGGGATATTTAATCCAGGAGAACTCAAGTTTCTGAGCACTCCTTGCAGTCAGGACTTTCCAGCAGCAGCAAGGACACCTTTTCATTTCCACAGGCTCGACGCCACAACTCTGCACAAAGCAATTACTGTAACAGCTAGAGCCATGGGACCGAATCCCAGCTGTCCCACCTGGCCCTCTTACTGAAGCAAAAAGACCAATAAAATCAATCTATGTCTCTGCTTCAGTTTTTGGGACATTAAATGATTTTGCTTTTTTTCCTGCTAAATGAACAGTAAGAAACAAATGATAACTTCAGTATCTGGCCAGAACTTTCAAGAGCACTGCCTCCCTCATCCCTGAGGTTCCATTTGAAAAAAGGGGGCCAGGTAACCCCCAAGGGCCTCTCTGATTTACAAGAAGGACCATATAATCTTCCCTGTGGCCTGAGCCATGAGTAACTAGTGTGCCAGGGAGTTCCGTTACACTTTGCCTCTGGTGCAATGCCTGGGGGAGCAGGCAGATATACTGTCATTCGCAGAAACTTCTCTCAGGAGCCACCTGCAAACTTTGCACCTTATTTTCTCATGGTGAACTGGGTTGCTCCAGCTGAGAGGGAAAGTAAGTGGGTGATTGTGTGCCAGGGAAATATCCCTGACATCATTTGTGCCCAATTATTTGTTCTTTTAATTGGAAGGACCAAAACTTCTTTCACCTTTTACCTTGTTTCGCCTTTGCTGGAAGCATCTAGCTGATGGGATTCATCCCAAAACTCCAGCCCATCGATCAGCGGCAGAGTTAATCATTTTCACACCTAGAGAAAAAAATTCCACCTCCCTTCCCCTTCTTTCACAGAGGTAAATAAAAAGAAGGCAGGACACCTGAAATCGCTCCTGGCCCAAGCCTCCTGCTGCTCCTACAGCGCTTGCAGGGGCACGGAGATACAGGAGCTCACTGGGCATTTGAGGAAAGCCTTTTTTGGCCATATTAAAGACAAATTATCCCACCACGGCAAAGGGAGTGGAAAAGGTGATAGCGAAACCCCAGCTCTCACCCCCCCTTCTCCCCGAGGTATTAACCCTCCAAGGCATTGCAAGCTCTCCCAGTCCCGAGGCTGTTCTCCACTCCCTGCTTCTCCTGGTTCCTTGGCGTACAGTTCCCCCCTCCCTCCTCGTAGAGAACAAAAGCAAGGCACCGCTTTCAGCTGCTTCCCGAGGAAAGCCCAAGATCACACACATTTAGATAGAGAGAGATAGATATGATTATATTTCTCTTTGCTGTTTAGGACAAGAAATGAAGTGCTGCCTCTTTAATTGGCAAAAGCATGCAGTAAGAGCATACCTTTAATTTAGTGTTGGGATAGCTCACTTGCACCCTGGCTGTTGTCTTATTGGAGAGGGCAGCCTGCCTCAGATCCTCTAGCACTGAAATAATATCATCCAGCACGCATTTCTTATCCTGATTTCTCAACACACACAGATGGGAAAAAGTATAATTATAGCCTTTGTAGTTCACCTTCATTTCCAGCACGGCTCGGTGGATCTGCAGGATCACATCAGCCTGATGCAAAATATTGCCTCCGGGTTTGGAGAGGAGAATCACCCTGCCATACCTTCCCGGGGTGTGCAAGTCCGAGTACAGCTGGCTTTTGGATTGATCGAGGGAGAAAAGGCTGCTGGCTAAGCTCCTCTCGATCTTGTCCAGGCTGTGGCTGGGGGCTACCAGGCTCTCCAGGTCAGTGTCAGGCTGGAAGCGGTTGAGCAGGCTGAAGCCGAAGATGATGGTCAGGACTGCGGGCACAGTGAGGAAAAACACCGGATGCCTGCTCACGAATAAGCCCAGCTTGTAGAAAAACGACTGGAGCCCTCTGTGTATCACCTGCCGCAGCATCCTCCACCAGATCCAGCCTGCAGATGCTCCTGGCCGTCTTAGAAAGCACATGTGACATGTGTAGCTCCTTACCCCTTCCTGTCAGTTTCCCTTTCTCTCTCCCTCGCTCTCTACTACTCCTTTAAAAGACTGCAGCAAGTTGCAGCAAGACAGCCAAATATTGATCAATGGGGTGTGTGTGCGCGCGTGTGTGTGTCGGGGGTGGAAGGGACCCGGCACAGGAGGGAGGAGGGGTGGGGGGGGGGGGTGCGGGATTGATAGGTCTGAATTTCCAGGAGAGCAAGCTTCCAGCTTTCTGGAATTAGGAAGGACTGTATTTCTTTTAAGTCCAAGAATGTGTTCATAGATGTGGAGTCAGATACACTGGAAAGTCAAAAGTTTTTTCCAAAAATCAAATCTGAGAGGGATTGCCTACATAAATAATCTAATTATATGACTACTAATTACTAAATATGCTATTAATAGTTTGACCCCATCTCTCCTTACTCAGCCTTTGTTACAGTCTGAAACTGGCAATTGTGGATGAATATCTAGCTTCAGAATCCAGTGGAACACATGGCTTGATATGAATAACATTACCATTACTGTATAGGCTTCAACATCCTGAGAGAAATTCATGGAGAAGAGAGTCAATCATCTTTTTCTATTTTGCTGTTAAAACCTATAAAGCATATTACTTCCAGTTAAACTTAGTGCATCACCTAGATACTTTCAAAATATTCCTGCCTGTAGTAGAATATTTCTATAAATACACTGCTTAAAAAGTATGACCGTGTAACTTAATAAAAATATTCTATTTGTTAGCATAGAAGTGTTAATGAGATGGAATGCATTAGAAATCTATTTCTTCTCCTTGTTGTGTCTATTTTATTATCATCATTCCAGAAAGGAATGACAACAGGTTGCTTGTTAAGAGAGTACAGAACCCTCTAAGGAACCAGAAACTTGAATAAAAAATAACAATACTACATTTTAAACTGAAAAATATTATCTGTTTTTTAAATTAATTTGCTTAAAGCATGCTCTGAGCATTGTAAACTTGCTTCATATGAATGTTCTAGCAACTCTGGCAAAAAAAAAAACATTTATTGAAACAGCAAATTTTGACAACATTAAAAAAATTGTTGCTCGACTATACACAGGATAGAATCATGGGATCATAGAAGCCTTTAGGTTGGAAAGGACCTTTAAGACCATTGAGTCTAATTGTTAATATAACACTGCCAAGAAATGAATCTATGAAGGTACAGGAAACTTATCTAAAATATCTGTGGGAAACTGACCCACTGTTTTTATGATGAGTACATTTAAGTATAGTAATTCACAGGGTTGAAGAGTTCATAGCACAATGTTTTCTCTAGACCTATCCTTAGATCTCCCATGCACTTGCTTTTTCTTACAACTTTAAAAGTATGGCCCATTGGATGGCCACCACACTATGTTTAGCCTGAAGAATGCACTTTAAAAAAAGGGCTGGAAATTAAAGTTTGGATAGCACATACATCTTGAACAGCTTTATTCTCATTTATGTTTCTGGAGGTGGACCATGTCTCTTTGGTAAGAAAAAATGACAAAACTAAATACTTTTCTCTGCATTGCTGCACCATAGGGTTACTGAATTTGTACTTCCATATATATGTAACTGCCAACTAGAAGCGGAGTCCAATAAGAAACTATGGTCAGAGGGACTCTTCTATTTATGAAAGCACCTAATAAATGCATAGTTGCAAAAATGCCTAACACTTAAATTCTACTCAACTGAACAGAGTTAAGTGCATCAATATTCAAGCATATGGCGGATTTTGCAGAATTACTGTCGAAAGTCAGACAGTGGTCACATTCTGGTGGAATGCCTGACTTATATGGCCATAATGTTAAACAACATTAAAGTTCCTAGTGTATCCATATTGAAAACTTTCTGGTGAAAATAATGAGTACATTATGCAACCTGATTTATGAAGATAATAGATTTCATCAGTTTCCTTTGTTTCACCAGAATAGTAGGGGCTCTGGTATTCTTACAAGAAATCTAGATGCTCTGCACTATTTACATGATGCTGCCAATATGCATAAAGTGTTATATATTCTTGTTGTCAGAACAATTGTAATTATGCCCCACAGGGATATTTATTTGTTCTGTCTAAAATTTCATGATCTCACAGGATGTAACTATACTGAAGGCTCATTGAGGGGTAGCATTTATGAGACCTGTTTCTAGAGAATTTTGGTATTAAATTGTTACATTTTCAGTAAAACTAAGTTTGTGTCACAGGATCTGACATTAAACTTCAGTTGAGAAATTAAACAGTTTATGACAACAGCATTGTGTTAGATAAAGATCATGCTAAACCCTTTGATTCCCTGTTTAATTAACACATTTCAATTATCAATTATTTTCATTGATTAGAAAAAAATTATGTAGAATGCAGAGTACAAACTATAGAAGTTACATAGTAAACCTCCACATGAATATTTTACCATCTAGCCAATTATCATTCCCTTTCTTTATCTGTGCTGCAAAGTGAATGTGTATGAGCAGATCAAATAAACATTGTTATCTAAGACAAAATTATAGAAATTTTATGCCTCAGCCAATCCCTGTTGTTTGGTTTCCTTTTCTGCTATAGAGCCTACCAGAAGATTATCTTCATCCTGTATAATAAATCATTATCAAAATAGAAATCTGAACTGATGAAAAATCGAAATATTGGGAAGTGATTTGCATACTGTTTGACAAATCATAAGAAGTATGAAGGATCTGAAATCTTGAAGCACTATGTCTGAAAGTTTCTGTCACCCATACCATTGCTCTCTTTTTGAGGTGATGATAGGAAACAGAATCATAAACTTTCTGCACTTAAACTGAGCTTTACATTAGGCACTGATGCAAAAATCTGCATCAGTTTCTCAATTTCTCTGATGTTCAGCGTTTTGGATCCACGGCAAAATTAATATTCCACTGATCATCAGAACATATCTATTAGAGTTGTGGAAAGCTCATGCTTTCTTTCAGAATTGGTTGAAAGTTTTTGTTTATTTTCCAGTGCTGACGGTACAATAGCATAAATCCTCTAGTTTTTCATTAAGAGGGAAAATAAGTACTGCTTGATTCTGCAATCTATGTTCTAACAAAACTGCGGACTTTTGCCTGAAGAAAAGTAGAAGGAATAGAATGCATAGCAGAATTCAATGCAAAATGTAAAAAAGTCCCTTCTGAAGATAATAATGCTCACCTAAGTCAGAATAATGGAGATGGGTTTTGCCCACTAGTTATACAGATAACTAAAGGGAAACAGGGATCTCTGCTGAATCTGGACACCTTATAGAGAAGGGTTACGGCTATTTTAAGAAAAAGTAAAGGGGATGGAAGCATGAGCAGTGACTTTCATCTTTTGCATTCACTGGCTAAGTCCCAAAAAGCAGACTATAATTCTGCTAAATTATGAAGGATTTCTGGACCCATTTTTCCCTGTAACTGATCTAATTAATGGAAACCATAACAAAAAACTCCACAATCTTTTTTCTTTCTGTGAGTAGTGGCAACATCTCTTTCCTTTCCCAGTCATAGAGGAACAGATAAGGAAGAAGCAGCAATAAGGCCCATTAAATATATTTCATAATAATCTGATAGGTGAGAATTTTGCATTATAAGGGAAAGATCTCTTGGGTCAGAGCAAAATTTCACTATAAGTTGAGTACACTTTCTCAAGTGGAGGAAACCATTTGAAATGTAGTGAAGCAATTCAGGGATTTTCCCTCTCTACCTGCAAATTTAATTTAAAATTACTACCTATAATGCAGTGAGATCTTATGTATAGTTTATGTATAGTTGAAGACCTTGGTCACTTCTTATTCCCATTTTGGGAATAAGAAATTTCTTGCTCTCTAGACAAAATTTTTAATAAGCAAGAAGAAAATATATGCATTGAATACAGTTTTAGAGTACACATATTTCATCCAGGCAAATAGTTTCACAAAGGAATAAGAAGCCATATTATGAGACCATCAAAGCAGAATGCAACAAGAAAAATGTGAACACTAATTGCGTGTTTCTCCCAGCATCTTTTTGCTAGAAAAGCTAATATTTAAGATTTACAGCTTGCTTTATATATGAAGATTTCATTTTCAACTGAAAATCAACTGAATTCCAAGCAACTGAAATAAGATTACTAACCTGGTTTGCTTGGTTTATTTTTAATAATTCTTGCAAATTTAATACCAGATCCCTATTGAATATTGAACTTAGTAATTGAGTAAATCAGGATATGGTGTGCACCAAATATCCTTTTTCTTCTTAAATGGAGCTTTTAAACATGAAATATCAAAAATTCCAAACTCTAGTGACACTTTGTAAACAAGAACAGGCTATTTCTTAAGAACTACTTCTATTTTTTTTATAATTAATTTTTGTCTTTAGCAATTTTCCTCTGCTAACATCCAAACAACCTGCAGAACATGATCTACTTTAGTACAGCTCTTTGTTTTTCTTATGCTGATTACTTTTTTTACCCATTATTTTTCTCATGTTTTTAAATATAATTTGCATTTCTTTCTTTTGTCTTTTTATTCCTTGGAAAGAACCAGACTATGAAAATCCAACAGAGAAATGATACATATCTGTTTTCTTCTGCTCTATTCATTTATTAGAAACATAACAATATGGAGATTTTTTTTATATTACTCTTATTTAATCCACTTAGATTTCAGATTTTTTAATAGCATAGTGTGATGAATTAAAAAAATAGGAAAAAAAATTTTTATTACATCTATGAACTATAAAAATATTTTCTGGTTTTTAGATATAATTTTCATTTCTCTGCAACCTGTATGCAGTGAATCTCCATATTAAAGATTATAGTAATAGATAATATGCATTACATAAATTCCTCACATAACTCAGCTTCAAAATATTCCATTTATTCAAAACACTTCTTAATCAGTTTAACCTACAGAAGAAAAATTGTTCTATCTATCTTCCTTGCAGCTGAACATTAATGCCACTTTATGGCATGACAAAACAGAGCTCTCACATCTGGCACTGGTGGGACTTCAGGGCCAAAAAATCCAACTACGAGCTCCATTCATCAGACAAGACATGACATAATATAAATTTTTACAGTATAAAGTTTAAGAGCTATTTCTCATAAATATAGGATCTCAAACTGGCATCAGACTATATAAAATAAATCCACCTGATTCTAGCAAAATCTGGTAATGTTTCAAGACTATGATTTCCTATAACTCTTTGCAAGTTTATTTTTCGTTAAAGCGTTTAAGGAAAAAAAGATCCAAACAAAACCACAAATATGTCTTTTCCTCTGTGATTACATTATTTATCATTCCTCAATGGAAAGGCCAAATAATGCTTATTCTATATTCTTATTTTTCTCTTTGAACAGACTAGCTTCACTCATGAAACTGGACTAATTCTTTGCCATCATCTATGAGCAAAATTAGGGCCATTTACTAGGAATGTGGCAACGTACAAATTATCCTACTTTTTGTAAATGAAGGATCCACTTCAATTCCAATTATTGTCTAGCTTTCTGATAGTTTTCTGATTAAATAATGCAGTATATAAAAATATTTAAGGAAAAATCAAATATAAGCACTGTCTCCTACATCGAATATTTCCATAACTCTTATTTTGTACTGAATTTGCAGGCTGTGAATGTGTTAATGCCATTCCCTCCTAATAATAAACACAACAAAAATGCAGGGCCCAAAAAGAAAGGTTAAATGATTAATCATGTTTTAAAAATCATATAATATAACAAAGAAGATGTATCAGCATTCATTTTTTCAAAAATACAGCAGTTTTAAATTGTCTCTGAATACTTCAAAACTACAAAAAAGAAAATCCCCTGCCTAAAATGCTAGATAATATGCAATTTGTTTGCTACCATGGAAACTGACAAGTTTAGAGATGCTTGAATTTCTGTGTGTAATTTTAAGATATATTTCTTATATGGATCTAATGAATTTGATTTTTTTATATTAGACCTTTATGTAAAAATAGTTCCTTTCTGAGGGCTACTCTTAGCTAGTCATACATAACCTGTTACTAGGATGAATAGCATGGAAATTTCAGAGGCTTAAATTCCTGTAATATTAATAACTATTAAAATATAGATATTTTAATATGTTGTGTTCTTGTATAAGAAACTAAACTCCTTTATATTGGTGAGCTAAGGAGCATTCACCTGAACTGGTAATAAATGACCTTGGAGCATATTCAAACTGCCATTGACTTTTCAAAACTGTTTAGCAAAAACAGCCTTTTTTCTAGATTTTGCATTTTGATTTTTAAATTGTTCCTAGAAAAGCTGCCTCTTCCATTTATACCATAAAATGAACCACCACTTCTTACAGGCATGTCAGCACTGCAGAACAAGTTTTGGCAAGCTGAATATGTAATCTTCGTTGAACACTGATTGCCTGTTAATGCAAATTTCCCAATAATCAAGCAAAATTACTGATATAAGTAACATGATACATAAATTGGTTTTAGGGATACTCAGAAAATAATATTTCTGTATTGTAAAATCTAAGAAACATAAGAACATTGTTTGAATTACATTCAAAAGGAAGACCAACCTTATTACCCCTCCCAAGGACAAGTAAAAGAAGTAATCTGAACTAACCAATAGACAGCCATTTTGGGAAATTCTTGTTGAAGTTCCTTACTACTTTGACCCAGAATAAGCACCATACCTCATCATTCCACATTTCCATGTGACCATTATGAACAGCAGGCTATTTTCATATTATCTTTTGTCAAAAAAGAGGGGGTATGGTAAGACAGTCCAGTTTCCATAGTGTAACATTTTTAATTCAAAAGCTTTGCCAAAATCTCCACTTGTCATGAAAACATTACCACTCCCTGCCTTATCCAGACTTTTCACTTCCGGAGCAAATTCCCTTCTCCTTTGAAGATAAAATGCCCATCATGCATTTATCCAGTTTTTAAAAACCACATTCAAATTCACAACATTACTTTGGAGGAAATAATTTCATTATAAATAATTTTATATAGGTTTTTTGAAAAGTCAGGTAGAGAAAAAAGTCCAGGGAGAAAAAAAGACAATGCTTTTACATGGAAGACTCAAAGCTTTGCAAGAGATCCAGCCAACTGTCATTCTTATAGAAAGTTAAATTGAGATCAAATAAACACAATACTGGGAAAAGTTACAACTAGTTAATATTTTTTGTTTACAATTACATAGGTGTATAATTATAAAAAAAAATCAGTTGCATTCACATATTATATAAATAATAAAATCTACACTAAGATGTCAGATATTTATCTGACATATATATAAGTTATCTTACATAACTTATCCTCAAAGTTAAAAATATTGACATTAGCTATGAAGATATAAAGCTTTTTTTCCCCTTTAATGAACAAGTAGCTGCAGGTTTGTTTGATGTGAAAAGACAAGGCATTAAAAATCTGTATTGCAGAATTGAACCCCAAATGACAACCACATAGAAATAAGGATGTGAACATGATATTTATAATCAATCATTCAGAAGTATACTTTATAAGTATTAGATAGGCCACTTCTTTTAAAAATTATGGAAGAGTTTTGAACAAAACAAAAAAATCTTAATTATTGGCATAACAGATTTTAAATGTTGATGACTAAAGCTCTAAGACAAAACATACTAATTCTAAACTTCCAGGCTTTAAGCATTATAGATCCAATACTGAACATATGAGAAGACAGTAATTATTTTTCATAGAAAAATGAACTTAGAATTTTACTGTTGTAATCAGAGCAATGGATGAAGTTCTGTTAAGAAGTCATATTGACAATGGAAGTTACTTAACATATACTGCAAAAAAAAAACAGTGAATACATTATCTTCTTTAAAAGATATATATCTTTAGTATTAATAAATTGCATCAAAAATTAATTTGTGTCAAAATCTTTATGAGAATATCTACCATACTTGGTTCATAGATTCCTTCTTAACAGCCATAACATAGAAGTTATCAAAAAAGGCTCAACAGCAGTCCATGCAACAAGAAAAATTCCTTCTTTATTTACTTCAGTTTTAATACTCAATGATCTAATAAAGCTCTCATCATCTCATGATCTCTATAGTCTTTGAAATTGCTTATACTTTCATAGAGTGGCTGAGAGTATGTCTACATTACAGTTTCAATCTGGATCATCAGAGTGCTTTTAAAGCTAAATATCCTCGTATATCATGCTTTGATTAATTTTGTAGCAATCTCAGGGCACAACTGGGTTCATTTCAAGCGAAACTAAACAGAAGTTGCACACCAAAAGAACACCCAATAAACTGTAGTCACTAAAGCTATTCAGTCCACAAAAGCACACTGGAGACAGTTTGAAGTAACCCCACACAAAACATGCCAATGGTGGATGTCAGGTTATTGACAACTGCTTTTATTTACAAGCCCATTTCTATTTTACTGCCTTACTAGCTAAATAGACATAACTTATAAGATTCCTTACTTCAGGTTTCTGGAAATTTTCCATGTTACAGTACAATCAAGCAAAAATACTTATGCTTTTCTCTAGAGTACACACAAGTTCTCTCTCCTCACTAGATTTGAGCACAGGTACCTAGTAAAGTTTTAAATAGCAGGAGCCTAGTATTGTGCCTTTAAGAGAGAGCAGTGAATAGCTACATAATATGAAAAAGAAAAAAAAATTAATGATAGGGTATAAGCAGTCAGGTAGCATCCATGTAAAATGTTAATAAGTAATAAGTGTGTTTTATGCATCATCTGTTTAACCAGAGTGGAAAATTTCCACCACAGAAAGCAGAAGAAAAGCACCAAATCAATTTTAGTTTTGTTAAACACCAGCAATGTTTTCTATTGTTATGATCCCACATGTAATAAAACATCCTGTATAGAGCTTGCAGTCTAAATAGCTAGAAGAAAAACAAAACTAAATAGGAAAGCCAAAGAAGAATATTTAAGTAAGATATATTCATTGATAACACATCCAAACAGGAAATTCAGCACTTACAAGGTAGACGTTTCAATGACTGATTATGTATAGCTTGGAAAATGGAATCCCAGTCTCTGAGTTAAGCACTGTATACAGGAGAAATAGGTCTTTTTGAAAGTCATCAGAATTCCTAAAAAGTAATATTAACACATTTACAATAACTAGTGAAAAATACTGAACATTACATGCTTTTGAACTTCTGACTTCCTGCAAGGGCTCAAATACGTATCTTGGGATGAAGGCAGGTACATCTGTTCAGCTAAGCTATCAAGCCTAAAAATCTCTCTGGTGGTGCTTCAATACCTCATTTAAAGGAGATGTGAAATTTTCATGTAACACTCCAATAGAAAGCCAGGAATGACAGCACCCAGTTTCAAGAGAGCACAACTTGGTCATTGCTAAAAAAAAACACACAAAGGCAATTCCCTACTGCTCTCCACTAAGTTCCTGCTACGTGAATGGAAAAAGGGGCAAATAAATACACCATAAATTCTCTTTATATATACAAATATCAATAACACATGCATCCAACACAGCACCTCAGATATGAATTTGTTCTAGAAAAAACTATACTATCCATCTCTGTATGTATGGATATGTACCTTTTTATTTTCATAGGTGTGTCTTGCAGCAAGGTTCCCACCTTTCACAGAAGAGTTAAGCAAGTAGAAATGCTCATGGAGAGGAAATGTAGACTAGCTGCTGTGGTAGTTTAGATCCCACTGGGACCTGAGCACCCCATGCCGCTGCCTCGCCACCCCTCGCCACATGGGAATGGAAGAGTGAGGGAAATACAAACCCTAGGGTTGAGATAAGGATATTTTAATACAATGATGCACAAGGAACGGTCAGAACAACAGCAGCAGCAACAACAACAGTGAGAAAACAATGTACAAAACAAGGGAAACAAAGCGAACAGACCAGTGGGGCGGGGGTCATATGCAATAGCATGGCTGTGGCTCCCTCCCAGCTCCTGCTGAAAATTAACCTTGTCCTGGCCAAACCAGGGCAGCTGCACACACGGTGTTAAGGATATTTATTGGAGAACTCTGCTTAGAATAGTGCCCTAATCAATAAAGGAAATACTTCAAGATTTACTTGATCACAAATAGAAGACTGTTGGTAGTATGAACATACAGTCTACTTGTTACTTTATTCACATGCAATAGGAAATTCTGATCAGGACTATATTTTTAGATGTCAATGGCATCAAATAATAAACAGAAGGGTCTTTATTAAGTTTTGCCACATAAAGAGTAAGATAGCCGAAAGTAAAGATCTTTTGGCAGTTGAGCGTTTTTAAGAGAATGGGTATACAGCGGACTACCTGAAGAACTGTAATCCTTTTTTATAAATAATGAGAATATATGTAGCTGTCTTTTTATAAAATCACTGTTTTGTAATGATAAACATTTCTGTGTACTAGAGGTAGTATTCATAACAAAATTATAGATGTGACTTTCACCCCTTACCCAAATTAAGTAAGATTTATAGTCACTTTAAATATATGTGGTATTAGAGGAGAATTTGTGTTTTCTGTAAATGTAGTATAAGAGACAGAAATTTAAATTAATGGAAGTTTACAATTAATTTTCAGTACACTGTCCTCTCTTCTTCTTCTGCCTTCTTCTCAAGCCTGGCACTTGATATGGAGGGTGGCAGGGAGAACACCTGTGTTAATGTGAGCAGATCAGAGATCTGATGGTCATGGTGGCTGAACTAAAGGAAGAGGTGGAAAAACTAAGAACTATAAGAG
>JAVSBS010025976.1:0-27952 GCA_033124195.1 Coracias cyanogaster
AGCTCCTTCTCTGGCTGATGGATTATTCCACCGCCTTATCAAAGCTTTGCCAGCTCCTCATTAATATATAGAGTGAGCAGAGCGGTTCTATATATCATTGTCTTCTTCTCGGGGAGGGCTAATCAGTCAGGCATTATCAGCCCGTCAGCAGAAGGCAGGCAATCAGGCCTGACAGCGGAGAATCATGGGAGAGCAGGGAAGGTTAAATGAGGCTGACAGTTGTGATAATGATGATTATACTATAAATTAAGATATGATGATAAAGGAGAATAAAAGACACAATCTGAAGCAATATTTGGTTTAACATGTCTCTCTTTTTCGGTACTGTTAAATGGCCATAACATTTATCACACTGAACAAGAATGGACATTTAACTACCATGATAAAATAGGACAGCATCAGATTGAAAACCCAACAAGTTGTGATTATTGTGTCAGGCACTTTTCCACTGGTTGAAAAAACTGGAGATAGAGCATATGTTATAATCACTCATGCATTATTCTGCAGAATGAGAAGAAAATAGATCTATTTTAGAAACGTCTTCCAGACTTCTAGATAAAAAAAAGAAAATCCAAAAGGAAAAAATTAATATAGTCTCCTGCTTCCAAGATCATTTTTATCAGTGAAACTATAGGGAGCCAAGTGATAGTTCCCACCACCTCCTCATAATGAATGCGTGTATTTATTAGGAGCTGATTTGTAACTGTTCTGTTGTTAGTCTCTTATTAGGCAAAACAGTATAAATGAAATTACAGAATATCAACACTTCCTTTTTAAAGATTACTTTCTTGTCAGTTGGAAAAAATAAGCCGATTCACACAGGTGAAATCAAGTAAGAATTGGCATGGGTTTTAGTGTGGGAACATATGTAATACTGTGGACATCATGAAACTATTTAGTTGTTTGCTTAGCTGGATAAATGATATATGTATCATTTGCTTATGATGTTTATGTTTAGGGTGCTTAGCAATCCTAAATAAATATCTTTGGAGTGTGAGACTGATGCCAATTAACACAGTTTATGCAGCATCCCAGCCCCTGTGCACCTACATGCAGTAAATCAGGACAGCCAGACCAGGCTGAACAGAGAGTACTTTGTGCATGAGTGTGTTTGCCACATACTGAAAGGAAGGAAAAGTTTGGTAGGGAAAGTGTGAAACCTCCTTTCTGGAAAACCACACACTTTAGAATAAGTTGAACCAAAACACCCTGTATATCTGCAAATAACCACTCTGTTTCCTGCAGATATGCTAAAAGAAATTATTATCTATGTACATAGAGAGCTTTGTATAGACCAAAAGTTTATGATTTGCATAAGTATATAATTTCTGTGTCCTTAGAGCCGACTGTGTTCCAAGTGCAAAGGCAAAACCTCAGACTAAGCCCATGGTGTAAAACTATACACTTAATAACTGGTTTGTACATGAATACCTGAGTGTATTTGTGTATAATGCACCCAATTGTCATGCATCTCTATGATGCACTTGCAAGGGTATTACTTAACAAATATGTGCAAGGAGATAGATAATAATTTGATAAATCACTCTATTGGCTGATACTTGATCTGTGCAAATGGAGCCTTTGTGTTAGACATAAAAGAAGAAATAAACTTCAATTAGTGTATGCTCTATTAAAGTGACAGTGCAGGAGAGAGGAATAAATATTTTAAAAGTTCATACATTTGTTTTCTCCATCTCTCCTTTAACACCTCAGGTTGGGAAGTAGTCTCACTATAAAAGCAATTACTAATTGTGGAAGTGGTTGAGATGACTGTGTAAGTCACAGACACAATTACTTGCTTTATAAATTAAACAAAGTTAGTCCATATCAAGCCTCCCATGAAACACGACTTGTCTGGAAGCTGCTCAGACACGACGGTGATGGCAGTTACTTAAGTGCCCTAGAAAAACAGAAATCTTTGCTGTGATTATAGTGATTACCTTTTCTGCAGTGATTGACTCAATGGAAATAAAGTCAGAACTATTTTGTAGCAGGTAAAAAAAAAAAACCACAACCACAACCCCCCAAAAAACAAACAACCCCCCGAAAAAACTCACAACTAGAAAGAAAGCCGCCTTGAGACAACTGCTGTAGTATTGTTTTTCACGGAAAATGGCCTATTGTCTAATGCACTTTAGAACAGTATTTTTATTATTTGATCAGTTCAATTTACCAGAGTAGTGAAAATTGCACATGTTCCTCTCATACAGATGTAAAGGAAGGAAAACAGATGAGTTTATAAACCTGATAGTCTGTAACGGAAATGCTTATGCAACCAGCACTCCCTGGCTGTGCAGTCTGCTCTTCAGAAAAACCCAAAGATATTCATTATTAGAGGACAAGGCAAGAGCGTGGAAAAATACAAAGAAAGAAATGTGATCAGATGGAGTATCCTAATGCAGCATCTAATGCTTTATTTATGTTTCTTTTCTGTCATGATACACAGCACTTTGCCTTGTTTCAATCTGAAACATGTTATTGCGTCTTAAAAAAAATCACTAGAGTTCTTCGTGAAGATAGGGATTTTATTTTGCTATTTATCCTCCCTAAGATCAGGGTTTTATTAAAGGAGCAATGCTACTTCAGAGACTTTCTCACTAGCTTGTTCCATGAATTCAAGTGCACATTGAAGATATATTCACAGGACTTCAGTCCAATAAACCAGCAGGTTTTCATGAGATAATGTATTTCTTCTAAGAGGCGGAGAGGGGGTAAGCCTGATGCAACCAGGAAAGAGGGAGGAGGCCAGTACAAAGATTCTGACTATGTATTTTAGGGACATCCACTGCTGGAGATGAGACACTCTGTGCAGGATCAGACTCAACTTGTGTTCCAAGAAAATGGTGATAAAATACAACATCCTCCCTTCCCACACCAACTGTAGCAACCTGAAAATAAAACAAAGTCATTAGGTGGATTGTCTGAGGAAATGTGTGTTATAAAAACAAGTTTTTTTCCAAGCCTTTATTCATTTGCTGAGTTTGGCAGCTCATAACATCTATTGGGATAAATATCACTTACTGGGCTCAGAAGTGCCATGTAGGCAATGACTAAATTGAGACTCAGGTCAAGGCTCATCAGGATAAAGTGCAACTCCACTGAATTCAGTTGGGATTTTGCAACTAACTGTGGTGCAGCTAGGATTCCTTCTGTGGAGATTTTAGTAGGTGTGGGAACACATCGTTGGTGCCTGGATACTAAGGTTCAAGAACAGGGATCCTTTGTCTTGCTTCCAACTTCTGTTTTCCTGACCTTCCCCTCCTACCCCTCTCTTAATGGTCCAAGAATACACAGCGTACCCCCGTAGTAGATGGCCGCTGCCAAATCCAGCCAAGTCTAAAATGCTTAGCTGAGGCTCATTAGTCTTCTTATAAAAATGCAATTGGATGCGTGGTTTATCATTTGGAGGTAAGGTTCTAATTTTGGCACATAGGAGGCTACAGGCAGGAAAATATCTTGTTCCTTATTCCATTTTATTAACTTTGTTTTGTTCGCTTGAGCCTAGCACTGTGTTAGACTTTGAATAATCACAGCTGTACAGGTAGCTCCAGTGGAGTGAATGAGAGGCTTTTTCAAGGGCTCTGCTCCCTGCAGAAATGATTTGTACCTCTGCCTGATTGTCACTAACAGAAAATGAGAAATAGGAACATTCAATGCAAAGTAATGTGTTCTGTACAATTACTGGATTAATAATTTTATTCCATTACTGTGTGGGGAGAGAGGACATCAGGTTGAAGATCTGCAATTCTAGTATATTTCTAAGCGTCCTGTTAAGAGAGTGAGCAAGGGTCAGGAAACTTAATTATGCCATAACTAGATAGAAATTGCCAAGTGATAAAAAGAAACATCCAGCCAGATTCAGCAGGAAATTACAGCTTTAATAATATAGCATAATGCCTACTTCTATACAATTATTGGAGAGACCCTGAATGATTTTAAATAACAGGCTTGGTTTTCCAGTAACGACAGGGGAAAAAAAATCTGAAAATGACATTTTGCATTTTGCTGTAAATATTTTTCTGAGGTTTTGGGGTGTTTTTTTGAAAGATTAAATTATTAAAAATCACATATTTACTCTCGGTAATGTGAAAATGCTATTATTCTGAAATAAGAGAAAGGTTATATTTATGGAGAAATTTATATTTGTGGAAATTAAGCCTATGGAATCATACTTTTTGGTCTACTGTGCTTCTGGATTGTATCTGTAATTTTGAAATGAAAAAGCAAAGTGCACTGAAATTTATATTAAAAACTTAGGACTGAGTGATTTTGTTTTACAGTCTCAGTTTTTTCCACACTGTCACTATGTTTGTGACCAGTATCTCCCTGGACAGCATTCTTTCAGTAAAATGCTTATGAACAGATTAAAGATCCACTTGCCTGCTGATACAGGATTTCCTTATGATTTTGTAGTCTTTACAAAAGATTTAAAAAATACTATTTTAGCATAAACAAAACTCTTCATCCTAATGAGAAGCAGTCCTTTTTTTCTCTTTCTCCTCCCAGATGAAATAGGATATTTTAAATATTAAACTCTTATCACCTTCGTAAACACCGCATGTGATATTAAGGCCTTTTGCAATATACGTGCATGTGTTTGTCCATTTATTTCTAATGTAAGAAGGAAAAGTCATTTCTGGTGCTAACCCAGGAGAGCCCAGCTTTTCATTTTGTATTCTGAGGATGCAGATTAATCAACCTGACTCTCTTACCCAGGGCTAGCCATTCTGCCTAGAAATCTGCATATCTGCATATTACTGTTCTTCCCTGAATTTAATTTCCTACAGGAGCTGATATTAATCACCCTGTTTAAACAGAGGGGATTTGAGGTCTATACAAATATGACATTTTTTATGGAAGTTGTAGAGTATTTTCTCCTCTTTCATTATTATTTAAAGAGACAATAGCGTGGTGCTTTAAAGCAAACGATAGGAGATTATTTTTGTTTATTTGAGCTCATATATATTTAGTTTAGATTTTAATCATAAAATACAGTACACCAAGAAAACTGTTTTACATTTTTCCTGCCAGAGTCTTCCTTCTCTGCCAAGAAAATTCCTCCAGATTTCATTGCTTATGAAGGAAGATAGTTGGGGCATGTGTGTCTCAAATACATCCTAGCTAAGACAGTTTACTTAAACCCTTTATTTAAACACCATAATGGCTTCATCGCCACAGTACCAAACATCACAGAAGCGGGTGAGCATTTCTACACCCATGTTTTGCAGCTAGTGAAACCAGGCAGAGAAACGTGGTTGACTTCTCAGGTCAATACTGAAATCCATGAGCCAGATGTGGGTCCTCTCATGGATTCCAGCAGCCCTTGACCAATTCCGGTGTCAGGGGAAGCACCTGAGGAGCTACCACACTGTCACCAAGAGGTGGAAGGGGGACATTAGTTCGTAGGCTGTCACCCTACCCTTTACCATGTATACCTGTATCCACACAAAGCCACTAGCCCTGTTTGTGCACAGTCACAAAGTGTGGTCAAAGAGGGAATCCTCATAGCTAATAACTCCTTGCTATCTCCAGATAAGAAAAAAGAGAATTTCATGAAGGCAGTGGCAGCTTTTCCATTGCCATCCTACCTTAAAGCCCCCTCCATATTTTGTGTCGGAAAGTGGAGAACAATGAACTGTCACTGTGTGACTCCACTGATGTCAAACACATTGTATGAAGCAGGAATTCAGTCCAATCCATCTGTCCCTCAGCCAGTATTACTTGGCATATTTTATTTTGGCTGCCTAGACTGCAGTTATGGTCCAAGCACAAACAACTCAGAAGAACAACATGCTTGAAAATACGTACCTGCATACCCCAGGAGTCTCTGCCAGCTGGAAAAACAGAGCATACATCAGTTACTGACTAGATATGCTGCCCTTGTTAAAAAATGAAGCTGCCATCCAGGTTTTTGTTTAAATTTACACCTTGGCCTATTGTGGCACTCCAGGTTAATTTGGATTGGCACCTCCTTTGCAGAGCTTTCTGATGCAGCTCTGAAAAAGATGGGGCTTTTTCTCGTAAGGCTGGGCCTTTTCATAGGAAACCCCAGCCTCCTGTCAAAATGGTGCTTTTCTCTCTCTTATTTACATACCCTAAAACTTCACGAGAAGAGATCCAACATGGCATCCTTCTTGCTTTCTCTATCAAGAAATATATACAAGCTTCAAGTTGATGAAAAATTTGAACACAGTTGTTGACTGTTTTCCAGTCAACATGAGTACAGAACAGGTATAATAGTAAGTAAATTTTCACAAAAGTTGTGATGGAGACTTGTTCCTTTATTTGCAGAGGTGAAATAACAGTTTTTTAACAAGATATGATCTGGCTTCTGTCTGAGCTCCTGGTTCTGAAAATCCTTGTGTTACAATTCCCAGAGAGGTTATGTTGCCAGTGGTTTCACTGGGTCTGCTTGGGTAAGTAAATCAGGCTGCCACAATGTACAGTCAAGGCAGGTATTTGTAACTCTTTGATAAAAAGTCATAGTGATTTTTTTTTTCATTTCTGACCTGAAATGGAATGTGAGGTTGATCTAAATAATATTTTTTATTTTTATACAAATTTTACCAGGTTTTAGAAATGGTTTCCTGTTTCAGAAAACTTTCACAATAAGGTAAAAAAATACCCAGTTGTTGTGACTAACCCAAGATTTTCTGGAGGCTGTATTATCCAAGGTCTTGGCATCACTGTGAACAGATTACCAGTATTCAGTATTCATATCATTCTTCCTGAACACCTAGGCTGCTCTGTTTTCATTGCCTGTTACAAATCACAAGGGTATCACCCCAGGCAAATAACAGCTTAGCATGTTTATCTGTCTGTGTTAATAGCATTTCATTTGAAGTCTTAAAAGTCACAAGTGGCTTAAAAGGGCACATGACTTCACATTTTATTGCAAAATGACAAGGTCCAGCTTCATTTGTTCTGCTTTGAAGTATTCATGTTCTTTGGCTGCCTGATTGCAGCCTTTCCTATTCAAACTTTGAGCACAATCCCCTTGAACCAAGACACTGTCTTCTGTAGACAACAGGGAGAACTTTTCTTGTAAAAATTCTGTTTTCAAGCTTAGTTGTCTGGCTTCCATTGGTGTGATATTATCCACTGTTACTGTCTTTAGTGCTAGCTTGCCTGTAAAGGAAAAGATGGGGTAAAATTGCAGTTTTGTAATTAATTTACATGACTTTTCTGCATTCATATAGAAGACAGAACTGAAAAGTATTTAATAAAAATTTTCTGTATCCTTATAGAAAAATGTAAAAGTATCGAAAAGTGATAGCCTGGACTAAGTATATTCTTCCTGACATTTGATAGGCTTTAGTTAGATTAAAAATGTTTTAATCTTAAAGAGGGTGTATCTATTTGTAGGAAATAATAGAAAATGCAAAATACAGCACAGTCGACATATCTAAATGAGGGCAGATACTTAAGAACTTTGCTGAATCAGCATCAAACACAAATCTCCATTTAATTTTTTTTTCTGTCAAAAGTTTTCTGAGACAAGGCTAGAAGCACTAAAAATAGCCCCAGTTTCTCTCTGCCAAGGGAAAACCATATCATATTGCTTGAGACAATAATAACAGAGAACTCTTTCTGATAGAAATCTAGAGTGTTTTCATGCAATTATAGCAACAAAAAACTTGATTCACATGGTTCCTTACAGGCCCTCTAGGCAGTATAGCTACACCTAACTTCTGAGCACACTGCGAGTACTTCATGCTGATTTGGAATGGAAGTATTCAAGCTTTGTGAACTTCACTATAATCATACAGGAGGAAATCTCGGAACATTCGGAAAAAAACCCTCTTGTTCCAATTGTGCTTATTGGAGGAAATTTTATAACACAAATTTTAGTTAGTAGAAGAGTAAAAGCTACAGAACTGGCAAATTAATTTTAATTTTAAAATGTTTTAAGTCCAGAATTAGTTTTCATCATACTTTTATCAGGAAAAATCCTCTGGTATAGTATACATGGTGTGAACATATGCATATATTTTCCAGCTACCAAACTACCTCCAACATTTTGTTGCATAGCAAATACTGCCGTGTGAAAATATGCCTGGCTTAGGTTAACATGCTTACACCATGTTCTTGCAATAGCAGGTATGAGATTTTCTGTAAATAAATCTATCAAAAAGTAAAAAGGGAAAGAATTGTTCTGAATTAAGTGATTATACCTGTATAGCTTGTAACAAGATATGTTACTCTTCTTTAGGAAGCAAGAGGCAGTGAGACAAGAAGCAATGACAAGAATATTTTATTTGAGTCTTCTGTAACCAGATTCTTATTTATTTTACTGAAATCAGAAGAGTGTTCCGATCTGCAAGAACCTGAGTGGGGGAGATGTATGTCAGAAGAAAAGATAATTGATGGTAAATGTCAAATATTAAATCTTGATCTGGTTATTACCCAGCATATTAGCTATGTAAGTAGCTTAACAATTACAGCTGTGATTGACTAGGTGGGATCCAAAATCCTAAATATCAACTGCCAGAAGGGATAATTATAACACATTAGCACCTGCGTGCTTAGACAAGATTGACAACTCCAGTCTAACATCTGCTTAATATCACTTTCATACTTCTCATATTTTTTTTTTCTTTCAGAAAGGAATAACAAAGATTTTCTTGAAGCATAACAATAATTCAGCATCCATGTTACACATTGAGTTGATTATAGTTGGTTGTTGTATTTGGTCATGTTTTGCACTGACACATGGAAAATTAAATAAAGGCTGTTTGGGATTAGGCAGTCACAGTTGTGGTATTTTTTTGACAAAATGTATCTGTCAGAATCATTTGAAGAAATCCCAACAAGTGGGCTGCTCTTCAATTATCTAGG
Source organism: Coracias cyanogaster (assembly GCA_033124195.1). Lineage (NCBI taxonomy): Eukaryota > Metazoa > Chordata > Aves > Coraciiformes > Coraciidae > Coracias > Coracias cyanogaster. The sequence continues at coordinate 8,839 of JAVSBS010025976.1, forward strand.
CTGGCCAATGCAATTTAACAACAAAATGAAACTGGATAGGAAAAGAAAAGTCTTACACTGCCACCAGGGAAGAATCAGAGAGAAGAATATTTGCTGTTCAACATGAATAGTGTAGTAAAACCACCCTGCTGGGCTGTTAGCAGAGGTGAGGCAAAATGTTCCCCTCCTGGTACAAACCCTGACTGCTCCAGCTCTGTGTCTAAGGCCAGCAGTGTCCACCCTGGGATCTACGTTGTGGTGCCAGAGGCATGAGGGCTCTTCCCCTGTGACACTTGCTTTTGGACACAGCCAGCTTCCAGCCCTTGAGCTGGTTCCCCTCCAGGGCTGGCTCCTGGATGATCCCAGAAATGATTTGTGGTGGGGTTGGGCCTGGCCTTAGGTCTTGTGAGGTCCTGGGACCCCCTTTAGGGTTGCTCTGCCTCTCCACTTCTGGGGGACCTGCTCCCTCTGTCTTACAGGGCCAAGATGACATTCCTCAATTGGTAAACCGAAGACATCTCCTGGCTTTGTGTGTTTCTTTTTGTGCTGGTGAAGTTCAGTATCTGGGACTGCTCTTGATCTCGTTGGGAATTTGATGCAATTTTTAATTGAAGCAGGCAGAAATTTCTCACAGAAAAATATATAATTACTGCAGTAGCCTACTCTCCAACTGGACAAAGGAATCCACTTAGTAAAAATCTGTTTTAAAATGGAAAAAAAAAAAAAGGGGGGGGGGGGCTGGAATTGCATTGCCGGTGGGTTTATATTTACATTAGCAGAACATCGACTAATTTTACATTAAGTCCTTCACTGCCTTTAGTGAGCTATGAAGCTTTAAGACCATGTAGCTCTCTCCCCATTTATTGGGGTTCAATGCAAGGTTTCTGTTTAAGTTTAGAAAGGGTTAGTTCAAGTACACACTACTCAGACATGATGCCATGGCATACTGGAAGACTAACTCTCCTAGCAGCGCCCTCAAAATCTACATACAGAGGCAGGAGAGTCTTCTCAGAGTATAGCTGCTGGATATTTTGGTAACCTCTGTTAGCAAAAGAAATCCTTTTGCTTGTATAACCACTTCTAACCAGCTTTGGGTCACTTTATCATTCATCAATTTCTCAATTCTTTACCTTTGTTCTGACTGTCTTTTATTTCACTGCTACACAGATTTTATACTGTGCTCCAGCAGCTAGCATCACTGCATCAGCAGGTCAAAGCTGCAGGAAAGGAAGACTCTTCCTGAAGCTATGCACGTACTGGGTAACTTAGCATCATACCAGAGCTACCTACTGAAAGCAGTGCAAAACACCAACTCCTGTTGGGCCTCTAATGCACCTGAATATAAACCTACATCTCACATATCTCTGCTTATCATCCTTTACCCTCTCTTCGTAGTGTAACTGTAGTATAGTTCTAATCTTGTTCTGCCTGTCCCTATAGTCTGAAGTCAGTTTCTGAACTTTACCACTCATAATGCAGAGATGTTTCAGTTTTGATTAGTCATCTTAATTCACTTTTAAAAAACTTTTTAAAAGCTTTTAAAAAAACACTTATTGAATGATACCAATGGTAATATTTTTATATGTTCACCATGGTGACAGTCAAACACTGGAGCAGGCTGCCCAGGGAGGCTGTACAGTCTCCATTAATGGACGTTTTCAAGGTCCAACAAGATAAGGCCCTGAGCAACCCAATCTGAGCATATAGCTGGCTTCTCTTCAAGCAGGTGGGTGGACTAAAGGCCTCCTGAGGTCTCTTTCAAACAATATTTTCCTATTATTCCAATTTCTAAGAACCATAGTGAAAAATTCAGGTACAATCTCTTTACTAGAGAGTGTGAGAAAGATGTCATAGGAATGTTTGTCTAATTCATCCCAATAATATTTGCTATTTTAAAACCCTTAACTAATCTGTATCTTCCAGAATGTTTATTAAGACATTAACATCAATGTTTCAGACTATTGGGGTAACTGAAGCCTTTTGCATCAGGTTTTGATACCACTGTGGTACTAGTGCTTTGTTAAAGTTCATGTTTTTGGGAGGTTTCTACCAAAGAAGATGTAGGACTGAATTTTGCACCCACAGAGCAACACTGATATTCTGATTTTTATAAAACCTTCAACATGCTGGGTATTGTTCTTTTTTATTTTTGGAACATTAAGGAATGCATAAGAAGAATGACCAAAAAAAGTTTTTGGCATGGATTATCTTTGCTAGTTATAATGACTTCATTTGCATTTAATTTAAATAAGTGGCTATTAAAATTTAAGTGGAAAATGTAACTTAATTTAAAATTGATCAAATTATCTTTTGACTTCTAAGTAAACATCATCACTGAAGAAATGGCCTGAGAGAATTGGGCTACTCAGGATTAAAATAGTTTCTATTTTTTAGTCACAAGACAACAGAGGAAGCTTAAATTACACACCATCTTTTTGCATGTGATATGATTAAGAGAGAGAATTTACAGCTTATTTGAAGGGATACCATCTGAAATTAGTGTCCTAAAATTTATTCTGAGATATTTGTTTGGTTCTGACTGGAAGTGAAGCAGTTTTGTACAGAATTACAGCTCCTCACATCCAAATCCTGATGCAGCATCTCCTTATTTATTGATGAAACTTGTTGAGTGAATAATATATATGCACAACTAAAATTATGTTAAATCAAGCTGGTCAGCCCTGAGAGGCAGGAGACTTTGGTAATTTGGCATTTCTGTATCTTCAAAACCATTGGTTCAGACAGGAGACAAAATAGAAGGCTGCCATTCACTTTTTTGGCCAGCCACTGCTCTCTATTCTTCATTCTGAAAGAGCCTAAGATGATAATTTTGTAATATAGAAGTTGATGTTCCTGTGCAAACTAACATTGTTTTACATTTTGTCATCTTTCTTCCATTAATAGACATTTCAAAGGAGGTCATGGTACCTGAAATAGACTACTCTCTAATATCTTAGCATCATTAAGCTGATAAAATTATACATATGTTCCACAGTGATAACAGTTACATAAATGCATGATTTTACAGGTTAGGAACGAGGGCCATGCTCATACTTGAAGTTACTTGTTGTTCTATTGCTTGAATCATTATATGAACAACACTTACAAAGCACATTAAAAGTAGGCTATGAAAATAAGTGAGATTTTTATTATTCACCTGAATTTGATGTCTTATCCTGTACTGATCTACTAGGTAGCCTGGCTTCATAAAATTTAGCAGCATAAAATTTAGCTTTTTCAGAAAATTTTAGACATCATTGCTGGGACTCTTTCTTATCGCTGGTTGTCCCCTTCTTACAGTATCCTAAATGAAGTTCAGTCTCATCGCTGCTCTAAGATGTTCAAGAACTTCAGTTCTTTTGAAGTTCATTTACAACTTCATAGAATGTATAAAAGTTAAAACAGCACTTCCATTATGTGTAAATATTTTTTTTTTTATGTTTACATGAAATGAAGGCAAGACTGTGGATTATGTCTACCTGGACTTCAGTAAAACTTCCCACAGCATTGTCCTGGCAAAAAGGAGGCTCAGGGAAGACTTCATGGCTCTCTACAACTCCCTGAAAGGAAGTTGTAGCAAGGTGAGGGCTGGGCTGTTCTCCCAAGTAACAAGAAATAGGACAAGAGGACACAGTGTCAAGTTGCACCAGGGAAGGTTTAGATTTAATATTAGGGAAAATTTCTTCACAGAAAGGGTTGTAAGGCCCTGGTACAGGCCACTCAGGAAAATGGTTGAGTCATCTCCCCTGGAGGTATTTAAAAAATGTGTAGATGTGGCGCTGAGGGACATGGTTTAGCAGTGACCTGGCAGTGGTAAATTAACACTTGGATTCAATGATCTTAAAGGTCTCTTCCAACCTAAACAATTCTATGATTCTATGATAACAGAATGAAGTCAATATAGAAAAATAAAGCTTTATATGTGGCAGAAGGATGGTTTCCTCATTTTTTTCCTATTCTGTATTCACATCCTTTCCCAGATTCCCTATCAATCCACACTAGATAAAAAATTTGCTAAATTTGTTTCACATACAATTGTTATCACTTTACTCCGTATTCCTTTCTGGATCACTGTTTTACCTTACACAACCTGAACTCATTTATATTTTGAAACTGTAATGTCAGTTTTTATTATTTGCCCTTTTTCTGTGTTAGAGCCTGTTACTTTACTTTACCAATCCTTTGTTTTTACCCATTTTGAAAAAATATTACTGTAGATTTCACTGACAGACCAAACCCACTATATTTTCTATTGTTTATTCATCATTCTGTGACTTCTGCAAAGAATGCTAGTAGATTGAAGAGACATGATTTATCTTTACAGCAGCCATTCTGGTTTATCCCTAGCACATTTTAGCACTTGATGGACACCATTTTTCTCAGACTAAATAAATAAATAGAATTCTCATCTAAATGGCAAGATGTTATGTAATGATAAGGGCAATCAGGTCTCCTTCTTCAGGCTGTTAGATGATCACAGATACAGCATTAGTGTTTGCAAGCTTTCCCACCAATACGTAGAGAAAATAATTCACAATGAACAATGCATCCAATGAGCTTAGCCTCTCTATCTGATTGTGGCATATGCATGAACAGTCCATGATTTTATCTAATGTATTCATTATTCAAAGTATTTTATTAGTTTGGGGTGAGCTTTTTAAACTTTATGTACTGTTTTCTATGAGTGTACACAATTTGATTTACTTTAGTTATTTATGATCGATCAGGTGAGTCAGTAGGGTAGTACACTGTTTTGTGGAATATATTTGTGCAACACATTTGCTATTACTAATATGTTTGAGCTAAAAGGCAATTTTCAGGAAAGTGGACTTTAACTTCTGAATTCACTTTTGGATATCTTCTATAACTCAGTTTTATGTAAATTGAAAAAAGCGGTGCAAACTAGGACCACGCTGAGCCTGTTAAAGATCTTACCTACTGTGAGATGTTTTGATTATTCACTGGGCCTGTGTATCAAATACAGGGACTTCAGCTTCAAGCCAACTAAATCTTTACCTTTTTATTTTGACCGATAGGAGTATGAGTTGATGTATGCAACTATTGGAGCCTATGAAGGCCAATTCCATTCAGATACATCATATAATAAATGTTTTCCTTTATCAATCACCTCTAATTTATGTCACCTCCGTATAACTTGATCCTTGTCCTCTATTTCCACTTGCCATTGAATTCTTTTTTCCTCAGGAATACATCTTGTTTTGGTGATTAGTCCATAAATTCCTTCACTTAAGAGCTGATCTCTTCAATTTTATTATTGCCCTCAAATGTTGTTGGGTTCATCAGAGCTCCGTGACTAAATCTATCTGTGAAAAGAGTGTATTCCATTAAAAATATTGTCATATTTATGTCTAGAACAAATGCCACTCCAATACTCAGAATCTCTTCTGTTTCAGCATACAATGTATTAAAGTCCTTTCAGAAACATTGAAGTGGTATTGCCAGTGCATCAAACTCCACAAAAGCCCATAATGTCAAGGTTTGCTGGATACAGTTCCCCTGTTATGGAGCAGCTGTTCCATCCATTTAAGCAGTTAGACATTTTAAAGCACCAACAGAAATATAATCACGAGCAATATTGTATTATACTTCTGTTAGGTCTTTTTGAACTTGCAATCAATGTCTCAGAAAACTGGGGGTTTTAACTTTTGCTTTAAGGCATCAGCATTTAAGAACCTGAGATTGTACTTACTCCCTGTGTTTGTGTCAGCCTTGAGCCCCAGACTTTGCCCAGGGAAGCCCCTGACCCATCACTCCCATGCCACTCCCAGGAAAGCACCAGTCTTGTGGGAGGACTAGTGATGCCATTCCCCAGGCTGGCACTGGGAGTTTTTACTTTGTCCCCCTACTCCTGAGTGGCAGGCTCAGGCAATGGCTTGCCCCTGTCCACTGGCAACAGTCTCTTAGGCCAATGCAAGAATTTGCTTTCCAAGAGGGAGGCAGAGGAGAGCAACTCTGGTTGGAAGTGCTTTCAGCTGAGCAGACACACCTTATAGCTTCCCCTTGCCCGATAAGTAAGTGCACAACCTTTCTCCCTCCCTTCTCTTCTGGGACAGAGCCTCGCCCCACATCATGGTAGACTGATGTGCAACAACAGGTTTCCCTGCTGCCTTTTATTTGTATAGCTGATGAATAATTTTTTGCATCAAAATCTCCTTTTTCTATTTGCAGGTGGAAAGAGACTTAGCATGGAATTTTTTGAATAATATGAAGGAAAAGATTTAAAATTTCATTTTAATCTGTTAGTGTCTGCATTACTTCCTGCTAATCATAGACTTTTAAGTATTGGGTAGAAATTGAGAGTAGATTATATTGATGGAAAAATTAAGTTAAATGTCAACTTTAAGGTTCAGACTGTAGCACAGCTGTTTAATGTATGAGTTATCTGCTTAAATTGCTTTATGAGTGAGGACTATTGTATTATCAATCTGTAATACAGACAGTTTTCAGGCAGTAACTATTGATCACTTTTGTATTTTTAGGCTAAGTGGGCAAAAACCTCAAACTCAAGTAAGATCTTTGCACTCAAGTACATCCCTTCATTGACATATGCATTAAATGAAGCAGAATGGCAGAAGTGCCCGTGACTCACCAAGAGGGATATGTACAACTGTTTGGTGTGTTATCTTAGGAGGATGGTATCACAAATTACTGCTTTATAGTCATTCTTTACAGTTTCAACCATGAAAAAATTGAGGACACGAGCAGAGAAAGGTCTTACTATCTGTCACTCTGATGGACCCTTACTGAAGGTCCACCCCTACTTGTCATATGTTCTACACATATGGAAGAAGCTTGAGAAGCCCTGAGGTCTTACAGCAAACAAGATGTGGGTGACAATGACAGAAATGTTGTTGATATTGACAATCTTTGTATGAGTGACAAGAAATTTTATTAGTGTTTTTTTTCCCAATAGCTATTTCCTGCAGCTCTTACCTGAATGCAAGGGGGTTCAGCCTGAAACAGCATTACAGTGTTGGCATTATCCACCTATTCATTAGAGGTTCTTGTGTTGGAAAGTTAAGGTGTAACTCTCCTCTCTTCCTAAGACAGTGTGATTTGGCCATCAGCTATCCCAGGCAGTGCTGTAGCAGTAACTCCATCACCACTCACATGGTACTGTTTTGGGGTTTTTTTAACCAACTTTTCTATCTCCCATGCTTTTTTTAAACTTGGTAAAGTCAAGTCTATCCACAGCTAAGTACAGCCTAGCACAGTGTCCAGTTCTGTGTGAGAATAAAAGCCCGAGAGAATCATTGTGGGTTTAAATCTTCACCACCATTTCCTGATTATATCCTAAATTGTATATAACAAAAACACACATCATTTAGAGCCAAAAATATGGAAAAGAACAAGGATAGTGGTTTTCCTATGTTACTTCTCCCAGTACAGGACTTTATTTCAATGACTTTATTCTGTAAAATATACTTTATCTGCTATTTCTTGCTTAGAAGGTGTTTTCTACCAAGTCCCAACCTCATCAGCAATGTGCCTTAAATCTATCTTTACTCTGGAGACATCCTCCTACACTGCCAAGCTTCTCTAAAACCAATTGCACTTGTCTCCATTTGGGGAAATATTTGAATTCATCCCAAACTATTTGGCACATCTCTCTGAAGACGATATTGCTGAACACTGAAGGTTTACTTCATTTTAAAGTTTCATAGTTCATGCAAAGTTTGATCTCTTTTTCAACACTAATGTAGTTTTAGAAAACTGTTTAGTTTTCTGCCTCTGTCTTCTTTGACACTGTTCTGTAAGTGCTGTCTTGTTAAGAATAACGTTTCTTCTGTCATGGGTATTCCACTATCATTGCATCCATCTCCAAATATGTTTTTTCCATATCCACATGTCAATCAATAGTTTGCCTTACACTAGCAAATGATAGTCAGTGTAATTCAAATTAAAGATAAAGGGTTTTATGCTGAAACTTAACTACTGATGGCAGAAAAGACAGTATCCATGGTTTCAACAGGAATGAACACAACTCCACAGCTGGATCTCCACAACTGCTCATGAAGTTGACAGAAACAGCTGCCCATTTCTAACATATGCTCTACTGAGATAAGTGTTTTGTGAAGGTACAGACCAGTGAACCAATGAACAGGGCAGCAATAGTAGCTGCTCATAGCAACTGTATTAAAGCCAGCTATTACTGTACAGTGCCTAGGCACAAAGTGAAGAACTGAAACAAAGTCCACAGAAAGAGGTGAAAAGATGTCTGCTGACCTTATGTAGCTTTGGATCAAGATTAAGATGTAGTAAGTTGCCTGCCAAGCAGTCTGTGGCCAGACTTTTGGAGAAAATAAGTTGTGATTTTCACCATCTTTACTATATTAACAACTTCTGTAATCATCTGTGATCTATTTCCAAGTATATATCTGTGTGTGTATGTCTAAAAAAACCTGTGTGTATATATATACACACTATTCTCATGATCTTTTTTTTTTTTAGCATATTTTCCATTCTGTCTCCTTCCTGTTTGCCATCTCATTTGTACAAAGGTTATTGTCTCCTGTATATGTAAAATTCTTCTAATTTCTCACTCTCTGAGTCTTTCCTCAGGATTCATCAGTAGCACAATGTGATTTTGCTATGAGAGAAATAATCATAATGATCGTCACTCCTGTCTATATAGTTTTATAAATGTGAGTATACACAGTATACTATACCAATTTTTTTGCTCAGTCTTTGTGTCACTTGCATTTTTAGACATTAATTTCTTACGAGCATCATGTTCTCAGGAACACTTTTACCGTGCTCAGCATGATAAGACCTTGATCCTGAAAGGAAGGTCTTGGTGGATTTGTGTTGCAAAAATCTTTTATAGGATAGTAAGAATACTAGTTTAAAAACACTTTTTTCTCCACAATGGAACAAACCATCTTGACGTGCTCAAAACCCCTGGAAACTCTTGGTTTTAGTTTACTGCTTGTAAATGGATTAATTAATCTAACTTCAGATTTCAAGTTTGAAAGTTTGGGTATGTCTCTTCTTTGACCTGTTATCTTCATGGCAACCCAAAGATGAAATAGTATATCTGAAAGCTTTAAAACCTTTTTCTGCTAACACATAGATTTCAAATGATATTCCAAAGTAGAATAGTGTCATCCGATACGAATTTAAAGAGGTGGCAAAATTGCTGAAGAAAAGCAGATGATATAGACCTCAAGAGTCACCTGACTATAATCAAGAAAGTATCATGATGTCCAATACATCACAGTAAGTAATAACAGTAATATAAAATAAAAGCCAATAGCTTTGAAAATCAATACTTTTATTTTCTCAGTATTCAGATATTTATGCTCTGATAGCTGCTGTCACACATTGACTTCAAACTACCACCTTATGCTCTAAGCTTTCAAATTGGCAGTAATTAAAACTACAACGCAAAGTGAATCCTCACCTCCTTGTTCTCTTCATCTGAAATGGGGTACCCAAATTTGCATGACAGGTGGATTGATGGTTGGTGTGCTACCCACAACAGCAAAGGGCCAGATCATTGTTTTTTTATCCCTGGTTGCTGAAGCGGAAGCTAATGCCCTGAGTGAAACATTTCAGTGCCTATGAGGAGAGGACAGGTGTGGCAGGATGGGAACCCAAACATCTGCCTGCAAGAAGGTTATCACCTGAGGAATGTGCAATCACCCTCATATGAACCTAAAACCTCTCATGAGGTCATGTACTTACTCCTCTTTCAAAAGATACAGAAAGAACCTCCCTCTTTGTATACACAGACATTTTGATGTACACATGCCACTCATCCACCCATTACTGCTCATCTGTTTGTGAAGACTTGCATCCAGACTTCAAAATTTTGATATAAAGGGATTACAGTGAGTTTGTGAAGCATTTGCTAATATACACTTTCATCAGTTATTTTCATGGATTACTATAAAGTCTAACACATTCTAGTGTTATAACCTTGTTAACCATCATAGGTGACACTTTCTGCCTCCTGATGTGTCAACACTTAGGTAGAAAGCAGACACGGTAATAGAAAGACATTAATAGTAAATATATGACAAAGTTATATCAAATTCTGCTACCAATTTTGAAGGTTGCAAAAAGGGTGGGGGGGGGAAGCTCATAAAAGATAGAGGAAGTAAAGTAATTCCACTTAAAAATTGAAAAATAGTATTTTTTTCTTTTCTTCAGTGTGAATGTTAATTATTTGAGTTGAATATATGCTGAAGAAACAGCTTTGGGGAATGCAAAATCAACCAGTTTGTATACCTTTTGCCAACAATGCATGCTATTTGGTTTCTGCCTTCAGAGTTCTGCCATCATTTGCTGTAAACACTATGATCTATGCCTTGAAGAGTTTTTCAAGCTCTAGGTAGCTCCTAAAAAGAAAATATTTGGAAAAAAATGTTAAACTGCTTGTCATGGTTTAATCCCAGAGAGCAACTAAGCCCCACACAGATGCTTGTTCACTCCCTCCTACCGGGATAAAGGAGAGAATCAGAAGAGTAAAAGTGAGAAAACTCCTGGGTTGAGATAAAGACAGTTTAATAAGTAAAGCAAAAGCCACAAACATGAGCAAAGCAAAACAAGGAATTTACTCACTACTTCCCATCAGCAGGCAAGTGTTCAGCCACCTCCAGGAAAGCCGGGCTCCATTATGTGTACTGGTGACTTGGGAAGACAAAACACCATCACTCTGAAGGTTCCCCCCCCTTCCTTCTTCTTCCTCCAGCTTTATATGCTGAGCATGATGTCATATTGTACAGACTACCTCTTTGGTCAGTGGGGTCAGCTGTTCTAGCTGTGTCCCCTCCCAGCTTCATGTGCACTCCCAGATTACTGGGGTGGGGTGAGGAGAAGGAAAGGCCTTGACTCTGTGTAAGCGCTGCTCAGCAATAGCTAAAACATCCCTGTGTTATCAATACTGTTTTCAGCACAAATCCAAAATGGAGCCACATACCAGCTACTATGAAAAAAATTAACTGTCTCCCAGCCAAAACAAGTACACTGCTGCACCTTAACTTACAGTTTTTAAACAATCACCTAAGCAAAAGTAAGTAGGTGGGACTTAAGTTTTTACTACTAAAGATCTGGAAGGGACTTTGCCCCTACATATTTTGGTGAGAGCACAAGCCTACATGGTCCCATGAATCTGGCCTGTAGACATCATTAAAACATTATCCCTTTCCATTATCAGCATTTCATAGTTAAAAGACTGAATTGATTAGGAAGCTAATCAATTCAGGCAGCTTGTGCTTACAGAGCATGCTACTGTATTATAAAGATGTAGTATATTACAATGGTGTAATAAACAGTCATATGAAAATAAATGGCAGTCATAACTTGGCATGATAGAAACTAATATAATGATACGTGCACCAGCAGAAAACACCATGTTGGTAAAATCAGCAAAACCAAAGAGAGCCAGAACAGATTTCCAGAAAGCAAAGATTTCAGTTCTGAAGTATTATTGCTATAAAGGGAGTTGGAGCTCAGGCAGTTTAAAACCTAAGTGGGAATTTATTAGCAACAAAAATACATTTGCCACCTGTTATGCTAGAGATGTGTTGATATCAAGCATATGGCCCTTCCTATCCTGTGAAAAAGGAGCAGCTGTTCCAACACGTCCAGGCTGTAAGCTGAAAGGATGACACAAAGTCATGAAGAAACACCACTGCAGTAGTCCTCAGGCTTTCAAATCAAATAGCCAGAGATAGAAGAGAAAAGGCAAGCACTAGATGAAAGGTGAGACGGAATGCACACATGCCCTCAGCTTACAAAAGTACATGTATACACACACGTGCATGTACTCATATAGACAGATATCCTCTGTTGGGCTCAGAGGTAAATCTATAAAGAGAGTTCAGGAGTCTTTAGATCTATAAGACCTCTCAGATCTACTAGGCTGTCTGGTTTATATGGGCCACTACCATGGGAGCATTTGATAGCTCAGAAGAGACATGAACAAGCTACCTAAGGTCTGCATAGAGCTGGTATGGAAACACCACAGATAAAATGAATCTCCCATTTTACCAAGTGTTGCTCAAGGTGAGAAACAAGCAGCCCCTTCCATTCCCTGGGCATTCACAGCCCACTCCTGCTAAAGATATGCTGATAGGCTCACTTCCTTGCAGGTTCATTTTTTGCCTTATAACCCTGGCAGGCACAGTGACTGCAATAAAGTTTTATACAGTTGTTAGATGGCTTTTAAACTTGTCAAAGAAATTAGAAGTTAGCTTGGTGAATTTGAATTTCTTCACAAACATTTATTCTAAGCATGGGTACATAGGACGGTTACCATCACCTAGGCCTGTTTTGTGACCTTATTGACAAAGGAATGCAAAATTGATCAGAAGGGAGAAAAGTCATGCTTACAAGGGAGAAGGACTGCTGTCTAGCCGTCACCTGAGAAGAAGGGGGATTTGAGTTCTGACCAGACCTCCTAGGCCTTTATCTCCTAGGATAAATGGAACTGACTTTGAATAATAAATCAAATTGCTAGAGACCAGAAGGCACTGTTCATGCTGCTTCTGAACAAGGGTATATCAAAGCCTCTGGGCTCCATAAAGTATGAAATCTTTACCTGAACAGTAATGAGCTTCCTCTTTCTCAGGACAAGATTTTATAAGACCATGGTTAGGACATATGAGAGATGTAAATTTGCATCCTCTCATGAAAGAAGATGGCAGTAGACCTCCATGTTCCATATGTCTATGTTTTCTAGCTGGAAAAATGTTAAATGAAAAGAGCAGAGTGACCATATTTTAAAAGAAAGAAATGACTGCAACTGCATTCAGTAGAGAGTGCACTCATGTAAATGCATCCCACAGATTTTGCTTCTAGACTTCCATTGCCATTATGCATGGCCATGTTATGCAGTTCTGTCAAAATCAAGAAGCTTCAGCATGTGTAAAGGGAAATTAGAACTTTTAAAGATTACGTCAGTAGAACTTAGGTGCTTCTAAAGCACAGTCTGGGACTTTAGGGTCATGATTCTTATGACAGGCACTGGCATGCCACTGAGATCCCATTTCCAGTACTTAAATGGTTCCTGAAACACACATTTACACTACAAAAATGTAGGCATTTGACAGACATTACTCAGTTACACGTGGTCATATATTTTGGCTCCCTAATGACTTGATTGTAGAAGCAAGGAATATTTATAGTGTGAGGTAGTCCATCCAGAATTCACCCTTTCTGAAAATTTAGCTACCTAAAGTTAGATAGGAAACAAATCTCAGCTGGATAACAAACAGTTATCCAGGAAATGATGCTTACTCCTTTTGCTCCAGCTGTTGACTTTGGCAACATATTCCATCTATTAACTACACCTCACTCTTTATTTTTGTTCAGCTTCATTTTCATTGTTTCCAATCATGTTCTTACTCTTATGTTTACTAATAGATCAATTTTCCAGACCTCAAATTCCTCAGTAAGATCCACTTTCTTTCTCCTCTGCAAAGACTGTGGGCTATTTTGTTTTGTTCCCTGACCTTTATGAATAATTAAGTTTGCTGTCTACCTGATTCTATTGTCTGATTACCTTTGCCTCTGCTATTTTTATAAGGCATACAAATGCCCTCATAGTATTGCAAATGCAGCTTCATTCATAAATCCCTTATGCAGGAGCTGGGATAACTTCATCTATTATATTATTGTTAACTCTCTGAATCAATGGTAACTTTTCGTACTACTGTTAACCCCTGTCCAGAAGCTTTTTTTATCTCAGTCTATCTGCAGATCCTGCTTCTGCTCAGTATTTTACACCATATGATTACATAGGGCATAAGCGCCTTCTCTTATTTTGTGTCCCTAATCTCATTATCTTACACTTCTCCACATTTAATTGCATAACGCACTTGTCTTCCTTTGGGCACATTCTGTCAGAGTCATCTTGACTTTTTTGCCTTTCTTCTTTCTATCGGTTTCCTCTTCCTAGTATGTATCATCAACAAATTTCATTCCCCTGGTGTACATACCTCCTCCCAGGTCAAAGCAAGTTCTAGTACAGAGCTAAACGGTGCTTCAGAGCAGTCTCCCTCTAGAAGAAAGTGTTACTCTTCCTACATACCTCTTCCCTTTGGTCTCATAGCCACTCTTTAAGCACTTATATGTCTGCATTTATGGCACACTTAATGACCTTCTAGCATAAATTTCAGTGCCATGCTGATGACAAAACTCTCGTTAAGTCCTTTTAACTCTTCTGGTTCCCTCTTCTTGATTGATCTGTGCATAGTTATGGGTTATCTTCAACACCACCTTTGAAAACTTAGGATGTATTCTTCTCCAGCATCACTGTAATTAAGGTCAGCTCAGTGGAAATGAAGGCAGGAATACAGAAAGTAAATGTGAATTGAAATGAGAAACACGCTAGTGTATCTGCAGCATATGCATGTTTATAATATATGAACTACTACTGTTACATTCTGTATAAAGACTTTAAACTAATATGTGTTATCAGCAGATTGGAATGTTAGTATTGCTCATGACTAGTTTTGACAAATTGATACTTATTTGCCAATTTTGTAAAAATCCTATAGCCTTTCCTTTATTTGCGTTTCACTTCATTATGTATTTTAAATATTTTGTTGTTTTATCTCCTTCAGATTTAGTTTTACAGACCCTTTGTAACTACCTCCCCTTGTTAAATCATTACAGAGGTATTATCTGCAGCCATTCTGTAATTTTTTATGCATTCAAAAATGCTTTTCTCAGCATTTATATTTACATATCCAAGCTATTTTGTCTTCTTGCCATTCCTCAAAAACAAACAAATACATGTATTAATAAATAAAATGCTAAAACATCATTCTCTTATTCTGGTGTTACACTAGAGTCTAAAACTCTTTGAAATTGACAAAGTGGAATTAACCATTATGTGAATTTTCTTGGGGAGTGAATAGGGAAAACTCCATGAAAGGAGCTATTTTCTTGTAATAATTAACAATCATTTAACAATCTCATGGGTCTGGGCTCTCAGCTGATATAGATTGCTCTGCTGGTTTAAACCAGCTGAGAGTCTGACACATCAAGTCTTTCCTCTATTGCTTATTATTTTACATTGAACCAAAACTGTATTTTACATTTGTGCAGTCAGAGGGAACTGGAGGGATCAGAAAAGAGTAAATATTTAGTTTTTACAGCTTCTCTTCTGGGTTTCCACATGACCCTTTCCATTCTGTGTCTCTTTTAGATAGTTACTGCCAACAGATATCTTACAGTCTTTAGGTACTTGCCAAACTAGATTGTCAAAGCCCTCATTATTATACTAATTCTTCTTTCTTTTATGTGAGTAGAAATTTAACTATTGACTTTAGAATGAGTAGATTTACAATAAAGCCAAGTACCTTAGGGACTGGTTGTTAGTATAAACATATAAATTAATAAATACAAAATGATCAGGTTATACGTTTAGTTTTAATACAGGGTAACTGTGAAAGCGGGTGTCTCCCATAATACAGACCCGAGGCAATGCAGAGGTCTTCTAGACAAACAAGTATCCTGAAACTGTTTTTTCCTTTTTCAATTTTCTAAATGTGGATGAAATAATCCAAATAATCCTGCTTTTCATTACCACAGGTCATATGTCAGTACTTTGAGGTCCATGAAATCCTGCAGGCAGGATGAGAGGTCCATTCAGTAGCTGTCTATTAGACGCTATTTTGGTGCTTCAGTTTTCAAAGTATTGCTATCACAGGTATCAGCAGATCTCCTTCAGTTATGGAAACACTCTTTGTAAGCGCTGATACAATAGGATTAAAATTTAAGCACTCATGTTGTAAGAGATTTAAAAAAAAAATATTTGGGACTTAATTACCCTGTTTTCCTCTTCCTTTTGCAATGGACTGAGCCTGTAAGTTCACACTGTGCAGATAAATGTCAACACTGCCAGCTTTGCAATGCTCAGGGAAATTATAGCGCATACACATTGAAAACCTCAATGTCTTCTTGAAAGCCTTTTCGAAAGCAAAATTGCTTATGAAGTAATTGGTAATTTATTAATGTACAGACTATCTTTCTATTAGTGCTCTCTGTTTTTGTGCTTATAGTAGTATATTGGCAGGTGCAAACTAACAATTTTCAAGGTATCCCTTGAGCTCTGACTTTCCTCTCTACCTTCCCTATTACCTCTGAGGATTTTCATGGTTAAATAATTCCTGCATGTACATGCTAGGGCTTGGCCCTGAAACTAAACACACCCAGGAGCAGCAGCAGCTGCAGGAGGGAGTTAGAAGAATCTGTGTAGCTACTGCTATACACACAACCGAGAGAGCTGCATCTGGCATTGCTTATTGAGATCTTGGAGGAGGAAGATGATTGGTCCTGAGAGGTCTTCCACTTGCCATTGCAATGCACCCCATAATAGAAATGCCAACCTTTCCAGCCAGCTGATGGCAGATTATTTTTCCCTGTAAATGTAAATTTCTCTGAGTTAGCCCATGTCTGTGACTGTAGTGGTTTCTCTGAACACTGATTAAAGTCTGAGAGACACCAGTTCAGAATTGATAGCTGCCTCTTCTCTAAACATAGTCAATAAAGGAAAATATATAAACTAAAGTAAATCCTCTGGTCTGTGCATAAGTACTGTCACTGAAGGTTGAAGCCCCTTCCTTTGTGACAGCTTGTGAAAAGATGGTGTTTGAAATCATTGCTTTTAGCATTTTCCTCTGGAAAAAAAAAAAGTTGCTTTTTCCTCTTGAAATTTTCTATAATTAATCTTTATATCATAATTACATTGCTGGCTCAAGTTTACAGGCTTAGACTGTAAATAACAACTGTGCAAAAGAATTCAGGACTGAAATGAATGGGATATAAAGCTAATTCCTACCAGCCGCCTTCATTTTGAGTGATACACTGCTTCTTGAAACAGACTGCATCCAGACTTATGTGGGAGGGCATGCCACTTTAGAGAGACATCTGCAAGCATATCGTCCCAATTCCTGCACAATTCGCAGTTCCCGAGTCTGGGTGACCATGTCATGTTGGCCACATTCTGGCACCACATGAGAGTGAAACCTCTTTGTCCCAACCACCTTCTGGCTCTGCAGAAAGAAAAATTCTGCCTTAGCCAGGACAGTAGCTCCAGCAGACTCCAAATGATGCCTTGGTTTAAAAGGTCCTTAGGAAACCAGCACTCCATAATTTGCCCTGGCAAGTCATTGTGAACACAGCTTAGAGACACTCTTGCCAGGAGCAGAGAGAAAGCTACTATTCAACATGAACAAAGGTGGCAGATTTTGGCCCAAAGTCATGGTATCGAGATTGTATTAATCCAAAATGAAGGACACCTGTTCCCTTATTAAAACAAACCTGCTGATAGTGAGAGTAAGACTCCTTACAAGTAGTTCCTGAATCAAACTACTCCAGCGTGTGGCTCACAGCACAACCCAAGGGCTCCTGCCCTGACCTGGGCAGCAGGCCACTTTAACCTGCAGGATACCAAAGTCCAGGGGAATTTGACAAGCTGTCTAGCAATTGAGGCATGCTACTTAGCACCAAGTCCAACAGTTTGACTGAGGTATGATCTGATAGATTGGGTGTTCTGTTGAGGAAGAGAGAAAAGAAACTCTGTTGGATTCATTCTGTAGCTGCAAAATCATTCCTCACCCTTGCATACCTGTGTGGGTAATCTGTCTCAAAGCTCACCATAAATGGATGGAGAATTCACAAGAAATGAATAGTCCGTGCTTTCTTTTCACAATCTCCCAGGGCTCCACCCAGACTCACTGCACCATTTAATAGAAAGGAGTAAGCTGGGCTTGGCAAGGGGCTGCTTCAAATTACTGTCAACCTACTCCTAAAGCCAAGAAAAACAAGTGACCAAATTGCAACTTTCAGTCACAATTCATTACCTAGATTGCTCCCAGGCTGCTCACCTACACACTAGCCCTTGATCGTGACTTCTTTTATGGTTGCAGGCCAGGCTCTACACTAAGAGAGAATAACAGTGTGGTCTTGTCATTTATTTTCATAATCCTTTCTCCTTACACTGAAGTGTCTCTTCAGGTGGATTTGCTCGGCCATATCTGCATGCAAAATTTATAAGCATACCATAATGTTCTTACTTCCCAAGCTGTCAAAACGATAAGATGGTACAAAAAATCCCCAAACAAAATCCACATACTTCTAGTGCATCATAGGGACTCTAAAACAGCCCAAGTTCTTTTTTCTACCTTCTGTTTAGGATTTACAATTTTTTCTCACACATCTTGGAGGTTCAGACCTTCGCACCTGATTTGTATTTATGTTTAAGTGACTGAAGGATGAGAACAAGAGTAATCAAAATACATACATGTTATGGGAGACTGCAGTTCACATTTGTTTTTCTGGGGCATGAAGTAACGTTTCTTCCTGTTGAAAAAATAGCACAGAAGAAAATAAAATAAACATGCTAAAAGTCAGTTCAGCAAGAGGTTGGTTTACATGGCTCCTCTGATCATCCTGTTAGGCAGCATCTGAGACAGAGGTCTGAAAATCAGCAAGCCATTAAGCCATGGAAGCCAGAGAGATAAGCCTGTTTTCTCATGGTGAGTGATTTGCCTTGTATAATCTACAATAGCTTTAGATGACTGTTCATAGACACACTTCATAGGCAGGGGCTGAAAAACAGATTCCTAGCAGGGGATTGGTATTCTGCCCCAGTTATTACTGTTTCTGCAACAGTAAAGGAGCCGGCCCTCAAAGCAAGTGATATTGCAGTCTATCGGAAATGGTCTTTTTATAGGATGGCAACAGCTTTCCTGCTCCAGTGTATGATACACTGGAGTATGGAGTTGTCTTAGAGTGCAGGAACTGAAATAACTTCCAAGGACTCTTAGTGGAGCAGGGAAACCAACTTGGCGTGCAGCCTGATTCCATACCACCTTGTCAGGTTCCAACCCCAAAGCAAGGTGTCACCTTTCAAAGAATTATAGAATCATTTAGGTTGGAAAAGAGCTCTAGGATCATCTAGTCCAACCTTCATCCAACATCTCCCTAACCCCTAGACCATCTCTCAAAGCGCCACATCTACCTGTTTTTTAATACCTCCAGGGATGGTGACTCCACCACCTTCCTGGGCAACCTGTTCCAATGGCCAATCACTCTTTCAGTAAAGAACTTCTTCCTGATATCCAATCTTAACCTCCCCTGGTGCAACTTTAGGCCA
>JAVSBS010025977.1:0-14994 GCA_033124195.1 Coracias cyanogaster
GTTCCATGTCCCCGCCCGCTAGTAGATTCCTGCCACCCATCACAGGGAGGGTAATTTACCTGTCACTGTTATGGAAAAAGTACTTATACTGGACAGCAGAGTAATCAATAAGAGCAAATGTTTCTGGGTCTATCCTGAACTGACAGTGAAGTAGACTGGAAAGTGAAATCCTTTCCTCCATTAGCTTCTTGGCAAGTTAGTACAAAGCCATGGTCCCTGTTGAAACAAAGAAAAATGAGGAGGTTTGTAAGAATGCTGACGTTTTTCTACTCAAAGAAAGATAATTTCTAATGGCTGAAAATGCCCTGTTTTCCTGACCTGTGGGAAAATGCAAGAAAGGACTCACTGCTCTAAAGTCTGTCTCAAAAGTTGTACCCAAGGTGCAAAGACTTCCAACCTGGAATATTTCTGTGAAAGTACAAACTATTGAGCAACTATTGAACACTTCTGAAGGGAAAGGGTCCTCACCTGGCCTGACATAAGCGGAAGAGGCACACAACAGCCACTGCTTTTGGTTTGACAACCTGGAGCCCAAGCTACTTTGCTGCACCTCTAGAGAAGGTCTGAGATATGCAGAAATGTGTTGCCAACATTGCAGTCTATAGGCTGCAATACAAACTCCATAAGAAAATATGTATTTTTGGTTGGTTTTGGTTTTGTTTTCTTTTAAAAGAAAGACAGAAGCACCAAGTTGCACTATTTTATCCCAGTGAAAGACTGGGTAAGCAGCTGAATGCAATAGAGGCAGCAAATCTCTAACCCTTCCCTTTTTTAACTACAATGACAACTGTTGGGAAAACCCTGTTCAAATAATCACATGGAATGTAAAAATGGGTTCTGTTAAGTTGAATACAAATCATATTTTTCACAAGTAAGACCAAGGAGGACAGTATAGGTAAGTTCAGAATGCTCAGGACATTCAGTTGTCCTGGAAGGTCCTGAAATAACGTCTAGTACCAAAATATCTGAATTTTATGATACCTCATTCCTGCATAGAAGGAGGAATAATTCAGATCTAGCCACAAGTAACATCCAATCTCAGAAACCACAGGTAAGTAAAAAAAAAAATCCATAGAAGAAACAAGAGGACCAATCATGTTCTCCTTGGAGGTGTTTGCTCATATTATTTTAGCGCTACTGAAAAGAAAGTCCAACACTCTCTCTTGTCTCAGATGCAAATATAGAAACTGGAACTATGAAGAGGAGCAGAATAGAACAACTTGGGAGGAGCCTAGCAAGCCTTTCTAAGCAGTCAGTCATGCCTCCTGCTAAAAGTGGAGGACAGGCACCAAGATATCATTCTCTGAAAAGTCAGAAATAATGAGAATTGCTTATCAAGTTAAGGATTATTAGCAGACAGGCTAGTGTCAGAACTAGTTCACCACAGTAATGATAAAACAGTATTAAGAAAGCAGAGCAATTTTAAGGAAAGGTATCACTAAAAATACCTGCCCAATGCACACTCCTCCAAGTCCTTCTGGTATTCAGTATGGTGATACTTCAAAGTTAACTGTCCCAACAGACAACCCTGTACTCAGTCTGCTAGCATCAGGATGAAACATTGTACGCTGTGGTAGGCATGTAGTCTCCGAGGACTGCATGTCTGCACGAGTGATGAGGATAGCTGAATTTTGTTCCAGTTACTGTGAATTAGGAGCAGAACCCCATTGCCTGGGAAGCTTTCAGCATAGGCTTTATTCAGGAAAAGTCTAGGTACAGTGCTTGGGCTGTAGTATTGGTGGAATATACTACTCCGAATGACAAACTGGGTCTTGTCTAGCTTTCTGATCTTGCTTTGTCCAGGAAGACACAGTATCTGTTCCACAGAGACACATGCACACCACATAATCCATTCCTAACACCACCACCAAAAGACCAAGACCAATGTCCCAAATGTTTTCTGAAAAAGCAGCTGACATCCCCAACTCCAAGGGTCTGGCAACAGCATGGAATTCCTTACATTGTCCTTACAGACTAGAACCTTACTAGTCCTTACATACAAAGTCCTTACAGACTAGAACCTCCTGGCATCTGAATAGCAGAATCCACCAACTGCTAGATTAAACATAAAATAGGTGATAGTGCAAACACATGAGCAGTGGCCAGTTTCCTTTCTAGTCCCTTCGGTGACACTGTAACTTCATATTGCATGCTTAATTATTTCTTTTTTAACCTCTGTAAATGCTTCTATGCATTCTCACAAAAACTTCCCTAAATTTACCAAATTCTGTCTTTAAGTTAATTTGATTTTCTACGCAACCAGTACATTTGGAGTTTATTCCAGAACTTCACCTCTTGAGATGTTTGAAAAACTTCTTTTAATTTTCAGTTTAAATACATTCAGGTCTAATTCATAAACATATTGTGCTGATATTATCCTTCAATTTCAACAGCTCTCCTCCCTCCCTGGTGTTTGCCCTCCAACGGTATTTAGAACAAAGTTTTTTCCCATATTATATGCAAGTTATAGGGAATAGAGACTTAGCATATCTTGTCAGAAAGTCTGACAAAAGGTAACCATCCACTGGGAAAATATATTTAACTTATGTTTTTACTAATAAACAAAAGGCAGATGCTGATTTCTTTTCCTAGTTACTCCAGTATAAACCAGGAATGATGATATCTGTATGGAGAGCAAACTATAACCTATGACTATCCAAGAGGCAAGAATTGCACCTGAGCAGGTATCTGCCTAGGGTTGCAGTGCGGATTGTGTTCTCCAGCTGTCAGGGGAGAACAAATACCTAGCAGAGGAGGGGAGAGCAGTAGGCATCTGTCATGTAAGAGCCATCTTTTTAGAGGCCTTGGAAAGTGAAAGATGTTGACCATAGAGTTCCTCCAGCCCAAAGAGACTTGAAAACCATTGTATCTGGCATCTAGACCTCCTAATCTCCAGGTAAATGGAGATTTACCTGCACCTGCTTCAGTTCAGACTGGACATTAGGAAAACATTCTTGACTGAGAGGGTGATCAGTCACTGGGACAGCCTCCCCAGGGAAGTGGTCACAGTACCAAGCGTGTCAGAATTCAAGGAGAATCTGAATGATGCTCTTAGTCATATGGTTTATTTTCAGGTAGTCCTGTGAGGAGCAGGGAGTTGGACTCAGTCACCTTTAAGAGTCCCTTCCAACTTGAGATATCCTATGATTCTACAATTCTATTGCTCTATGTCTACACAAAAGGAAATTTTATCTATCTTCCTGTTTTTCAATGTAACCATCACACTTTTGTGTTTAATTCAATGCCATTCAAATGCATTACGAACTGTCTCAGAACACACAACGCATCAAGCCTCTCAGGCATCACAGCAGCCTCCAAGCTGCAGTGGCATTGCCATGGAGAGATCCAAGAGTTCTCACTTCTTGAACCATGATGTCTGAAAATTCAACAGACCCTACCTTTAAATACCCAAGGTTGTCTGAGGTCCAGGACAGAGGGACTGATCAATGCAAATCAGGTGGCCCTCCAGCACAGCTGCTCTGCATCGATCTCCAAGATATCAGCACCTAGGGAAGATTTTTCTCACCAACTGCACATGTCAATATCTGAGCTCATCCCTTGGGATACCCTTAACTGAGAGAAATAGGTGACTCTAGGATCAATTCTTCTCATCCTAAAGTGGATATCTAAAATAGCTTAGATGAATTGCACAAAACTATAGGGTCCAATGATCATAAATGGAATCTACGGACAGTAGCTTTGATGTAGGCACTTACACTATAGATAACTCAAGGTAGTTGAGACAAATCTCATTGCTGAAGTCTGCTCAGGAGAGCTGGCATTCAGACAGATCTGAAGTTAAAAACACGGGTTCAAAGGATGGGTTTTCAATGACACCATGATCTAATCTGTAAGTCTTTATTCAGTCTAGCCTTTTCTTGTTGAATTTTAAATAGAAGAATTCGAGATTTGGCTCAATGATAGCAGCAATAAAAGTCATCATTAATCTAGGAAGACGGATTTATGAGAAAATATTAAAATAACTAAATATGTATAGCTTGACTAAAGCCACTACTGAAAGAGAAATATGATAATTATCTACAAGCTCTGGAAGGATACACACACTAAGGATTTTTTTTAATAGGGATTTTCAGGAAACTATAGCTAAGAGTAATGTGATTATACTGAGCAAAGTAAAATTTAGGCTGACAGGGAAAAAAATTCCTCATAACGAAGTGTATTCTATTGTAGAATAATCTTCCAAAGGAAATTGGCTGAAGTCCAATCACATCTAAAGCCAACTGGACAAAGATCCGCAGAGAACAATCCTGCATTAGCTGCAAGATGGACTAGATGACTCAACAGCATTTTTTAATTTTTAAATTCCTATCATTCCACTGTATAAAATAATCCAATAAGCCAAAGGGAAGAAGGAAATAGGCTTAGCAACAACGGCACAGCCGTCTCTTCTCCGAGGTCTGCACGCTGCAATCAGAGTGTCTTGCACTGATTGCACTGAGGGAGGAAACATCTGCATGTGGTCGGAGTACTGTGTTAATTTGATGCTATGGAGCTGTATGCCTGATCTCCCCTTCCCCCCTTGCTCCACTCCATAAAATAACAATACCAGAAGAATTGACCCTGTGTTACAAATCTATCAATCATTACTTTTGCTGCAGCAGCTATTCATAATTGGTTTAATCTTTCTTGATCTCAGATGCCAATTGATGTTAAACAAAACACAAAAAATAAATAGCCTGTAGGCACATCCTTCCACTGAAATAATCTAGCCACACGTTGATCTACAAGAAGTAGTGTAGCAATGTTTTCCTAAAGTTATTACACTCATTTTAAAAGCTGCACAATCGTTTACTCTTTAGTTCTGAAGAGGCTTTGACATTTTATAGCTAAAACATCTTGCTGAGACTCTGTGTTAATATACTGTCTGCTTTCTGTTACACTTAAACTGCAAATAACACAAGTCTTCTTAAAGAATGACTATTCAATTTAATTGTGGATTTGGTTTCCCTCTCCAGAGAATATGAGATGGTCTTAACAAGATATATATATATATATATATATATATATATATATATATGGAGATATATATATAAAAAAAATATTTCCCGAAGAAAGTGCTTTCAAGAGCAACATTAGCTTTCTACAACCTATTGCAACTCCACTTTTTCCACAGCAGTCACACTCTGTAATGCTGACCAAACCTTTCCTAGACACTTCATGGAGAGGTCTGAGATTTCAGATAATGGATTTAAGATGTATAGCAGGGGACAATTTTTCTTAAAACTATTTTAAAAGAACACCATCTTTTGAAGAATAGAACTGCATGCCACAGGTTTTTTGCTTGGTTTTATTTTGGTTTGTTTTGCTTTTTGTTGTGGGGTTTTTTTTTGCCTCAGGTGCTCAATTAAACATACAAGAGCAGAGACAGGATTTCTGTTTTTCAAAAGATGGAATATTAATGGAAATCAGTGTCTGCATAACAAAACAGTGATCAGCAGCTCACAGTTTACACCACTGATTCTGAATTATTCACATAATTTCTCCTTGATTTCTTCCCCTTCTCCTATGAACTTTCCAAATCAGAACCCAAGTTATTATCTTCCCACCTTCTTTCCTTTGTCAAAGGAGTTAAGAGAAAGCAAAAACTAGAATTTTACCACACGCAATCCTTCGAAATGCTCATACATTTGAGATTTTTCCTCCTCTCTTGTCTTAAGATAACATGTGACATAAAGCATTAATTACCCTTTAACCAACACAGCCGTTAATTTCCACTTCTGGTGACAGAGTTAAGGCAATAAAGCGGCAATCGTGTCCCTGCAGTCTACCTGCACCTGAAACTGAGGTTGCCGTAGTAGAAGCAACCCACCGCTTTTAATTGGTCTGAACAGATGCCAAGAGAAAAGCTGGCTGCCACATCACATTTCAAAGGAGTTCGACATACACTGCTGCGGTAGGGTGCTCACAAAGTGGCCTGAGATGCTGTGAAAAATGGAAGATAATCAGCAGGAAGGCACTGTGGGATAAGAGGAAGGTCAATGGACCGCAGGGGTGTGGGTACATGGCAGGGGTAGGAAAAGAAGCAGATGGGGAAGGGGTTCATATGAAGCAGTATTTTAACATCTCCAAAAGGACCATGAGGCAGAAGACACTGCCTACCAGGAAGCCCTAAAGATGAGGAGCTCCTTTTATCCTGCAGTTTTCTGCGCAACCTGGGCAGAGCTCTGTACGCAGACCCAGCAACAAAGTCTCTGCTACTGCCCTTGGGCTTCTTTTCTGCTTTATGTCTTAGCAAAGAAAAAACAAAAACCAAATACCAAGACCAGGGCATGATGAGACAGAGGAATGGAAAAGCTGATTAAAGCAATTTCAAAGTCCCACACAGAGGGGCAGATCAGGGGAGAACTGGAAGAAGTGGAAGGAGTATTTTAAAACTATTTTTAGGAAATTCTCACTAGGAAATTGGTGGCATTATACTTAAGTCAGACTGCCATTTCTAATGATAATACTGTAATCAAAACCCAGCCTTGCTGTAATTTTTCACTGATTTACAATGTTGAAAGAACTATGAAAAAAAAATGATAAGAAATATTGTATTTCTGTTTTAATTAAACATTTGAGAATCAATCATTGAAAGCTAATCACAAGGACTACAAAAAGCTCAGCTTGAAGGATGGCTTTTTCCAGCAGTTAGCAGGACTGTCAACACAGCAAAGATGCTATGACATGAAAATGCCTTTCCAGCTTTACAGCAGAGTAACTACTTGATTTCTTTGTCCAATTTTGCTTTGCTCTGTTAGAAGATGTGTGGCCAGGCAGCAGCCATGAAGGCTACATAATTTCCTACAGTGGGTTTGTGCACTCATATGGAAATATCTGGAGACAGATAATTTAACCATGGAGTATGTCCTGTTGAGACACAGGGAGTTTCTCAAGAATGGGTGAGAAAGGGAGAGAGATGGCCATTTCTGCAGAGATGAGTAGAGACCAGACTCACAGCAAGGCTCCAGAGGTGACAGAAAGAAAGGGACTTCACTCATGGAGATCTTCCAGTAAGGATGTCATTGCATCTGTGGTTAAACTTGAGAGCTGCAGACTGGAAGGAACGACCAAAGGAAGACACTATCCCAAGGAGACCATCTGCCTGTTTTCAGTCCCTTTTATTCAGGCTGTCTTTCACAGTAGGCCACAGTTTGTTCTATTAAGAATAATCTGGCTCTAGTGTAGTATCACACACTGTAACACATGGCATTAGGAACCAGAAATTTTGGGGGTCACTCATTCAGTGTGCTTACTCTTAGGCAACCAAAACTGCCTGATATGAAGTCCTCCCACAAGCTCAGATTATTATTGAAAAAATAATGGGAAATTGAAAGAAACGGCAAAAAAAGAATACATCTTTATTCCACTGAAATGAATAATTTGAAAGCTAGGAAAAGCATTTTAGGGAGGGCTGGGATTTTGTATATTAGCATTTAATAGTCCTCCTGAAGCAGGGACTCCTGGGGACCAGATGGTGAAATAGGAAGGAAGAAGCAGGACAGTGATAAAGCATGGAACAGTTGTCCTTGTTTCAAGGTAAGCAAAAGGAAACTGTCTCTGCTAGAGAAAGCAGAGAAGGCTGTGAATTAAAGGTGAACTTTTCAACATCAAATTATTTCCCACTCCCTCATATGCACAGTGAGAGAAGTCATGGGAAATTAAAATGCATGAAGACTGGGGGGAAAAAAAGCTTTCCTTATTCTTAACATTTGGGGGTCTGAGTCTTGACTTTGAAGCTTAGATTGCTATCAAAGGCACCTCTCTTGTTTTGCTTTGAGACACACATTTTCAACTACTGTCCTGAGGACTCTTGCAAGGTTTTCTTCAGATCGTTTTGAGTTTTGGGGATGAGGGGGACAAAAGGAAGTAGAAGGGGACAATCATCTTTAGAATGTTCATATATTTCTGCAGTGTGTCCCAAGAGTTTTTAGGGACTAAGGCTTTTTGTGTCCAGTGAGTGACATACTCAGACTCTGAAAAGCCAAAATGCTCCTGTCTCCTCCTCCACTGTGTAACATTGCACTGAGAGCATGTAACAATTGCAGGGCTTTTTAAATCTAAAAACACAAAAAGATATCAAAATTCGCTTGGCATTCTGAATTAGAGAAGAAGGAGACTAATTCATTACAAAGGAGATTCTTAAATACTGTAACTACACACAATAATCCAGCAAGTTCACACACATTAATTGTTGCCACACTGTTGAAGTGTGAGTGCAATTGCATTACCCAGTTAAGCCCCAAATTGTCAAATTTATTCACACAGTGCAGACATATCATATTTTAAAATGATCCCAATCAGTTAGATAATACTCCCTTTCTGCACAATAAGCCATGCCACATTTAAAAGAAAAAAATCTTTTTAGTTTCCTGTTAGATCCCAAGTGGGTTGGGTTTTTCATCTTAAGCCTCCCTAAAACACAGAGGACTAAATATTGAAAGCATTGTACAGATTTTATCATTCAGAAGGCCTGAGTTCTTTAACCACCATCCCCACTGCAATCTTAAAAATCACAGTACAGTCCTCCTGCATTAGATTCCTCTATGGATGTGTTCTGGTAAAGGGAAACCAGTTGTCCATAAACTGAGAAATTTAAAATATGTGTAACTAATCAAGACTAATCATAAATACGGAAGACTAAGGAGACCCATCTTTCACTTAGGAAAGAAAGGCACACTCTGGCACACCAGCTTTTGAAGGATTTACATCCCAAGTACAGGATTGTGAGGTCTGCTGGTTACACAGAGTTTTCACATGACTGAAGGAGATTTTCACATGGCTGGAGGAGATTTTCTAGCCACTAACACCACCAGTTTAAATTTTAATGGTGCTGTTCTGAAGAAAAATAATTAACATATGATTGACTTCCCATATATTGGATAAAACAATAATAGTGACTAAATCAGTATCTTCTGTAGCACAGCATAATTTCAGCTGTCTTGGTCATGATGAGTTGTGGGGCTGACTCATCTCACAGACACGCATTACATAATGAGAATGAATACAAATCATTTGCAATGTCAAGGATAAGATTTTACCTAAGACAGAGGACATGGGACCATATTATGAGGGACTACCTAGAAAGCACCAGCCATTACTTCTTGGAGTGACAGAAAATCCCTGACAGGTGGTTAATTGGTAACACTGTATCATGAGGCAATCTCTGCACTGTTGGCTTGATTACTAGCCTTCAAGTGAGGGCACATAATCTTGGCTTTTCACAGTCCCTGAGTTCAAGGTGTCACTCTGAATGCGTGGTTTACAAGGTCTAGATCCCTGCAGAGTTAAATTCTTAGAAGAAATTTGTATCTGCTACAAAACGGGCTCAAAGGAATCTCAAGCTGTGGCAATGCCATTGAGAACTGCTTGGGTTGCTGCGGCCTACCATTTATGGCCATCGACACAACACTAGTAGATGTCAAACACAAATGAGGACACTGAATCTACCCGAGAAGTTCTTGTCAGGAACTGCTAGATGATGTTTAGACATGTTAGCCAAAATAAACAAAACAGGGAAATGATAATAGCATCGAGTCTGGCAGCTGGGTTCTCATCCTGACAGACACTAAGCAGACTATGGGTTTGACTTAGTCACAAAAGGAGGATCTGGAGAAGCCGGATCAGATAACAAAAAAAAGTTTGCAAAACACATGCCTCTACTTGGGATCATATTTATTAACACAGCCACTAAAGCAGTCTTATTCTTAGAATAAGAACTAAAATAAACAGAACAACCCCAGCTGTCAAGAGTATCACCGATTAATCACGAGGTTTCCTGTATTTCAAGAAAAAAAAAAGAGGCATCTAAACTGCCATCCAGCCCTTGTCTAAGTTCCCCTCTATATTCAGTGGAGCAAAATAAGGAGCTTATGGCAACTGGGCTCCTGACTGAGATGGCTGGTTAAGGACCTAGGGGTGGATGGAGTAAATCCAAGCTGTTGCTGTATCACCATTTCCATACAGTGTATGTACATTTCTGTACAGTGTAGGGAGAGATAGATAATGCCAAAATGCAGTTGAAAACATAGCTGGGCTGTCACTCTCTGAAGTTGCTCTCTCAGCTGCATAGGGAAAACAGGCACCTAACTAACTTCTGTGGGATCAGATCTATATCCATCCCTCCTTCTTGGCACAGCAGACTCTCTATACAAATTTAACATGCCACAGGATTAATCTACCCATCATTTAACGTAGATGTCCATAAAATGATTGCTGGGGTTCAGAAAATACGAGTGGTATGGTAGACAAACTCCTGCTTCCATCAATCAGCTTTTCATTAACATCATTCATCCTGTCCTCTTTATTCGGAATAAAATCTGCATTCTCTCTTTACCATGCAAATACCTCTCACATAATAAATACCACAACACAATGAATCCTTCAATGTCCCTTTTGCCTTGCTGGGAAACTGTCTCTGCACTGCTTTATGCTGAAAAGGTTTTTCAGACCTCAGCATACACAGTAACTCTAATATTTCTTTCCTGTGCAAGTGCATTCAGAGATTGTCTTTTTCATTTCTCCCTGGTAAGGAAAGACATTGTCATCGAAGATCTTCAGCTCTACCTGTTGGGCTGTGAATCTTTGTGTGGATGAAAGCTCGTCCTAGGATTGTCCTAGTTAGGAGAAGCTGACTTAGACCTTTCTCCAAAATGAATAAGGTGTGAATAGTGGGTTGTTTGGTTTGTTTGTTTGTTTTCTCTTTCCTCTACTATTTGGCTCCCAAAAGGATTCTCGGATACCATTTAGGGAAAGACAAAAATAGCTTTTAGCCATAGAAACAATGTATAAAAAGAAAATAACCTTGAAGTGTTTTCTTCTAGAAGTTCTGCCATATCCAGGAAATGTGATCCTCTCTTCTCCTCCCAGAAAATATGAAGTTCTGAAATAAAATCCAAGCTTGGAACCATCTCTAATTTTCCCTCATCCTGTTCTCATACAAGTTGTCTGTACACTGAAGGAAACATTAAAAATACCGGTGTGCATTTGAAGGCAACCATCTGTAAGCAAAAGGACATTATCTGAGTGTTACAACAAAAAGACAACAGGAGGATCTACTCCTGTAGTAATTACTATTTGCTCTAACAGTGTAATATTGAGCTGTCAAAACTTAGGACTTGAAATAACCCCCTCCATGTTTTCTTCAAGGCTTTGCTGTGTCCAACTACTTCTCTTCTGAACTACCTTCATAAATTCCCATTCCTCCGCAGCGCTGTTACTGACTTTCAGGGAAATACTCCATGCCAGAGAGACAGATTTTCATATGCACCTCCACAACAGTTCCTTATCCTGTGTCATTACCTCCTCTACTGCAAGAACTCTGTTTCTCCCGGGAAGAGTTTTATTTCCTTACTTATAAACACCTTCCTCTGCACATCAGCGTGTTTCCTCTCACCCTCCTTCAGACACATTGTGCAAAAATCCTAGAGAAGGTGAAGTGTTGTATGTGTTAATGAAAGGCTGATTAGGAATTGACTGCTATCGGCATAGATGCTGCATCCCATATTGCCGTGGGATTTTCTACCAACTATCAAGCTAGAACATGTGTGCACAGGTAGCAAATATACCATGGAGAGGCACTTGTGCACCTCGCTATTAGCCTGAAACAGATTTTCCAGCATCTGAGCAGTGACCCATTAATAGCTTACATAATGAAAAACAGCACTGAAATGAGTCAGTGTGCTTGGCAAATTCAGATCATTAACCATGAAAAATCGCTTCAAGTGGATCAAGGGAGAAACACATACCCCAGAGACCATTAAATAGAGAAGTCTTATTAGTGATGAGTAAACAGGTGGAACATTCCCCTAGAAATGGCAGGATGGACCCTTTCATTTCCATAGAAAATTCTTCTCTGAAGGACTAGGTCCTACATTTCACAACAGAATCCAAGCTGGACTCTTGACAACCCTTGCCAGGTATCTACTTGCTGAAAGGGAACTCCATAAGAAATAAGCAGGAAGAGAAAGTACATGTCTCCTACAACTGCAGACTCACCACGGTGCAAACACAGCAGGAGCAGGCAGAGATTTAGAGCAATCCATACAGCAATCCATACAGTACATGATGTGCTAAGAAAAGACTGGGGCCCTCTGGGGGCCACTCCAATGGTCTGCAAACCAACTGGGCTTCACTACATGGTGGATATGGTGCTTTTCTGTAACAAGCTGGACCAAAAGGTTTTCCAAATAGGTCTTCCACTAAAAAGAAAACTAATCCTGAAGCTACAGATAAATAATTTCAGTTAACAGTGTCACCAAAAAGAAACTGAGAAAAAAAGTTCAGAAAAGTCTGCACTGGGGCTGCAACTGCAATGGTGGTCTTTTACCAGCTTGAAATATTCAGAGAGGTACCTACACCACAGGTTTGCAGAGCCTGGCCTGAACATTTTGATTACCTTAACAGAGTATTTCAAACACATTTTTAAAAAGGGTGCAAGACAAAAATGCAGGTTTCCACTGACCCAAACCAGCACTTATTATGTTCTACATGAAAATGTAAATCAATGTACACTGCATGTTAACTCAAAAAGGCTGGGGTTTTTTTAAAGCTTGGCTTAACAAGTTGTTTTAAAAGATAATTGGTTGCATTGCAGTATAAAGGATCAGAGTACATGAACAGCGTAATTTGTTCTATGTGAAATAGCTAAAATTTTAGGCTTTCCAGATACATAGTCATCAGGATATACTGAAGCTGCTTGAACAACTCACGTTTCATATATTCAGCAATGCTCCACTTCTGTTGAGGATTCTCAGCCCTAAGCTTTATCCTAGAGATATGACATACACTTACCAGTTCCCCATATTTCATTTTTATGAAATTGGAGTGACTCCTTTGATGTAAAAAACATAATTTCTTCTCATAAAAGGCCTATACAAGGGCCATTTGACAGGACAAGTTGTTGCACTACTGTTTGAGATGCCTATCTCTGCAAGCAAGTCTGATGCTATATACAATGCTCACTTGGCTTCATTTCCTTATCTATTTTATGTGCATGAACAGCTGGAGATGGACATATAGAGGCTTTAACCTTTCACGGCACATCTAAAAAAGTATGCAACCAAAATCTATGCAGCTGTGAATGCCAGAAAGCCATCTGTATACAAGTTAATTGCTTTTGGTTTGAATAGTTTCCATTTTTATCCTGCCATCTACATTTGTACCTATTCAGTGGTTCAATTTGGACACAGCAGGGGAACACGAGCCATATTCCAACCCAGCTCTTCCATCTTCCAGGCCTGCTTCACTGCAAGCCTTCCCTCAAAATCACTCTCTCCCTTCAGCATTTTTTTCTCTATTTGTCTCAGAAACAAACTGAGCAAACCTAAGGAGTGCTATTTTCACCAACACCTCTGTGAAGTGAATTACCAGGCTGAGTGGATGACAGGAGTAAAGCATGGGTTTCCCAGCCCACTTACTTTCCAGTGACAAACTTGAGCTGTCCAGAAGCAGCAAATTCAGACCCAAGTAGAAGGAATAGCAATGTCAGCCTGTGAAGCACCTTTAAGTGTTTGCTTTGAAAAGCAACCAGCTGTTTCTTTTGTTCATTAAATCTGTAGATACATGTATGTATGCATGTATAGTAAATTAAATGCAAATCATACTCCAAAAAAATCTCAAACATCTACTTAAAATCTTGCTACTAATTACAGATGTGATTCAGACCAGTGATGTATTTCTAATTAGCAAAAATAATCAGTCCTGTTTTCCTTGGAGGAAACGAGTGCAGCCTAACTAGCAGAAATAAAACTGAAGTTAACACTAAACATTTCTGCTTTGTACCCTCTAAACTGTTTCTGTTAGCTCTGGCAGATCTTTATTAATGACCCTATGAAAGCATCAATATTATCTAAGCAAATCCACTATTTTCTTCAAATATCATCATCTGTAGATCTCATCTCAGAATGAAGTTGCTGTCAGTGATTGCATGCAAAGACGGAAGTTGTTTTATAGGCAGGCTTAAGCTTGTAATATTTGCCAAAACCAAAATAAGCATGTGGAAATGCTACTATGGAAACATATACAGCAACTTTTCTGTATTTACAGAAAGCATCATTGTAAAAGCCAGTAGCATGTCATCAAAATCCATCCCCTTATAAGTCTATAGAATAAGTCTTTTATACATTGCTTGCTAGCTGTAGGAACAATAACAACAAAAACCCCAGCAGTGAGTCACTGTGGTCTTCTAGGTGACCTTTCCCATTTATTTTACAGTTACTGGTCAAAAGTACAGTGTCACCCAGCAGACACGTATAATCAACCTTATTTTCCATTCTAATTGAGAAATGGAGCTGTTCATGTCAAGAATCACTAAAAAGAAGTTGTTCCACTGAACTTCTCTGTCTAGCTACCTGGTGTTAGGTTTTGTGATAAAAAACTGCTCTGTATGCACCCAAGGGAGCACAGGGGATCAATGGTGGGAGGGACTCCAATCATCTCCTGCCCCACTCTGCCCAAGCTCATTGTTGGAGCCATCCCTTCTGCAGCACACAGGGAGCCTGGAGGTCTAGTGGCATCTGAGGGAGTCCCAATAACCCTTGGGAGACACAAGCCCCAGCACAGGCTCCCCAGGGGACTCTCAGCCTTGGGTACCAGGTGGGACACCCATTACCAGAACAGGCTATTTGGGTCACCTCAGAGCCTGACAGGGGTCACAGCCTGGGGGCACAGGGCACACTGTGGGGTGCACAATCCCACATTTTGGGATTGCATAAAACCCAAATATCTAAGGGAGGAACCAAAGTAGGGAGAGAGAGTGATCAAAGTGATCTGGGGAGGAACAGTGATGAGAAAGCAGAGGCATGAAGGGATAAAAGAAGCCAGTTGCATGTGAATAGGCGGCTAGTCACCGCACTTGTCTGGCCATGCCCTACCCTGATCAGTGCAGTCTGTCTTGTCTTCTCATTAAATACTATTTCTAACTCTTACCCTGGGAAAAGGGGTCTCTCCAGCGTGCAGGGGCTGAGGGCTCTCAGTGGAGCAGCAGGAGCGGGA